>JANSTX010041440.1:0-12722 GCA_027564355.1 Penthetria funebris | reverse complement strand
TGTATATTAATACACATTATATAACATTTAAGCACTTTTAGATCCATTTACATATAGGTTTGACTATAATAGAGTGTCAAGCATACAATCCATTATTTTTCATGTTAAGGGAACATTGATAAATTAATCAATTTATCGTTAGTTATGAAACAATGTAAAATTTACATACATGGTATTCTAACTTAATTACACAATTTGTAGTAAAATGTTCTTATAGCATATGAAAATTAAAACAAATATTAAGTGTTTTCCGAATACAGATTGCGAGTTACCCGTTTTTGTTTTTGCCTTCGATACTCATTCCAATATTTTGTAGCAATTCATAATTTCTGGTGTCCAAAGGTTTCTTAATGCACAATCACCTTAATTTCAAGCCAACCCATCTTGGAGTTACTGAGCATCGCAAACTAAAAGTTACACTCATTTGTAATACATGTTATGCAACATGGAACATTAGAACATCAAACTAATGCTTTTTGATAAAATTAATACTAATGATATATTGGACAAAAATTCTATTTTTTATATACTCAATACATTTAATTAAAAAATATGACGTCGAAAGCAAATGCCTCGAAATTACATGGGTACTGTTTTCAATTTTTTTCCATACATCTCACACCCAAGTAGAGATAGTTCCTTTTTTATTCATACGTATATAGCACAACGAGGTTGGTCACTCAAGAAAACTTATCAGTACAGTTTATAAAAATTTACATTTATATGTTATCTGATTAAAATTAAAATAATAGAACCATACACAGAAAATAAATAACTATTAACCATTAAAATTTCTATTTAACTATAGTTACGTTAAATGTAATGCCATTAATGCTGCAAGTAGCAGATAGTTAAAGTTCTGGCTCACTTAGAAGTAAAAGTATTGCAAGTACTAACCTTAATATTCCGTAAGTATCTGTTGCTATTCTATACGAGTACAGAAAGCCACTACTAAATTGTAAGCAAATATTATTATAGAAGCAGCAGATAATTTCGTACAAATTTTTTTTTTGGTAGCAATTTTAATCTTTCTCATTTCTCTTGGACATGCTACTTAGCTATTTTTATCATCAAGTGAAAATTGACCATCAATTAGTAGTTATATTCTGTAATAAAAGTCAAAAAAATAATTAGGTAATTGACAAATACTATTCATTCCATATGTCTAGATATGTTCCTATGGCTGCTGGTAGACAGTAATACAAGACCAAGTAATTATTATAAATTTGTTTTTCCACTAGTATCTCCTTTTTTGCTGTTCTAATCCATTGTTTCCCTTCAAATCATTTTCACTATCAGTACAAAATAATTTTATCTTGATCACATCATTCATTACGTTCTATCGCATGAGTAATATAAAATAAGGCATGCAAATGCAGAAGTTATGCAGTATTAATAATAATTCCTCTTCTCAACTTCTACGTAGACCAAACACACGTTGTGGTAGATGTCATCTTGTAAATCGAAAACACATGAGACAAGTTAACTAATTGGGACAGGCATCAGAAAATATGTTCTGTAAATGACGTTAAATTAAGTTGGATTGAATATGAGAATGAATGTTTAATCAAATATAGTCGGAAGAAAAAAGTTAATCTTCAAAATCACCAACATGCACTGGGCAATCATGTTGTTTTAACTCTCGAACATCCATCAACGTACTGCAGTGGAAGCAAACATTTTAATGATAACGATAGAAGTATGCAACATATCTATTTATACATTTGCATAGTTTATAATTATTTCCAATTAAAAGATGTTAAAAGTTGTGCATCACACACAACATTTTGCTTTCTTACATGAATATACGAAAAATATGTACTGGTGATAGATCAACACTATTTTATATGAGCGACGTATGGAATGATCAACATTACATCTAGCTGTACCCATATTCGCATTCACGTGTGCTATCACCGGCAACTCGATCACACCGTTTACAATGTCCAAGTTATTTAAGGTAATATTAGAATCATTTATTAAAGTTCTTTTGGCAGTTTCAATGAACATTTTTGTCTTCATTTGACACCAAGTGTGTATATGAAAAATTGTTAATCTACTTATGTTAGATGTTCTTATATACGTGAGTATAGTTTTACTAGCATTATAAATTATTATCAATTTTTTTTTTAACAAATGCTGTTTATTGTGACGTGAACGCAATAAATTGTTTCCAGCTATATGCCATTTATTTGGGTGGTTCAAATGTGAAGACTGCCAGAAATACTAGATTTTATATATAATTTTTATCGATTTTCCTATTATGGTTTGAAAATTTTAAATTCATGATTATATTTCGGATAATTTCAGCATCTGTATTGCATTGTGAGTGTTATCTATAGACGATGAGAATGCTCAACAGAAGAGTTGGAAAATTTACTATGAATTCGGAGTTTCAGGCGAATCTTAAAATTAATTACGACATAAAACACATTATAGTGTATAGACAGTGAATAATTAGAAGATATTGTTAACAGCCATATGTGAACCAGCAGACTACAATAGTAATGAAATGGATTAATTGGATTGCTTAAAGTTGTGATAAAGTATGCTAGAGCGAATATTTTAAGAAAAACATGTATAACTTCATTTGATATGATCGATAACTATATAGACAGATAAAACTATGTAGAATATAATTAATTTAACACTTTATTTTCTTTTTTGAATTGTGGCAGTAGCACTAGATCGACACGATTAGAACATATCCACGAATACATATCAATATAATTACTTAATAAATTAGTCATTTTGTGTGGAAACATTAAAGTAAGGGCGTATGATTAAGACTAAAAACCATCTCACTGACATGCTAGATAGCTTCGGGGTTTTATGTACCACTCTACTGAAATATGCAAATTAATTGATAATTATAATTGATCATATATTTTCCTGTTTATAAACTTCAATTGAAGTTAAATTAAGTTTACATTTGATGTTTCATGCATATAAAAAATGACAAAGATAAATTGCCATCTGCAACAAATGTCCTGCTATCATTTTAGGCTATATTTATAGGGTTTATATTTTGATCAACAAACTTACACAGTATATTTTTTAATCAACTATATCACACAGTTGTGGGATCCTGAATTATATGACGACTCAATTATACACATTTATGGGTTTTTATATGGTATGTTCTAAATTGAATTACTTACAGACTTTCGATAGAGTATTGAAATCTATTGTCCATTAAAATTATTAATTATTTATAAGAGTCAATAATGATGTTACATCTATAACTATTTTACAAATTTCTTCGTCTTCTTAAACTGCTGCTACCAAACAGCAGAAAGCAGGGGTTACATTTTTTTTTGTACATTTACTTTGGATAAGTCAAATAATACTCATAAGATGCAGAAAAAGAGCATGCCCTTTATATATTTAGAGTAGCACATTGATCATCTGCTCCATACACTCCAATGGAAGGTACGAATCTGTTCGTATATATACAGACATCATATATTTTGGTGACGGTTAAGATGGATAAGCGTAAAACTGAGTATCTTTTACATATTAATAGTTTGCAGAAAAACACTGCGAATTGGTTAATATGTCAAGGATCTTAATCCGGCAATGATCATCACAGTTGCCAGATTGTAGTTTAATTCTATCATTTCCAAATGATATTTTAAATTAAATATTTATAGTCAAAAATAAAGTTAAACTATTTAAATTCAATTCGCATTTAAGTGAACTGAAATAATTATATAAATACGATTGTGTGGACGACCATATAAGCTCACATAAAATTTAATTAAAATCATACAATGGATTTTGCAATAGACAAGAGTACATTTTGAAAACCACTTTAATTACTTAAATAAACTTAATTAAGGCATAACTGATAACTTAAAAGTATTTAATTCAATAAATGTGTTACTCTTAATCCGAATTCAAAATAGTAATTATTATAAGCTTATATAACAACTGAGGATTATAAAGTCATATATGAAATTTGATTAGCACTAGGTAATGTTTTCATAAAATTAATAGTATAATCCTTTACGTATTCTGTTGTAAAATTAAATGGATATTATTTTTTGTTTAACAATAATTTGCGCATTTCAGAATAATTGTTCAGTCCAAGTAGCAGTTTGCTGACCGTTTTATTTGAGAACGATAACAATATTTTTATATTAAATTGGATATTTTGTTCTTGCATTTTGCGAATGGAGTGGCCGACTATCATCGAGGTTACTCAATCAGTCTTTACCGCCACGCGGGTTCAAGGAATATAAACTATACAGGTATAGTCTTAAATTGATATTATGGTATGAAAATATTCCGATCAAATTCGTTTTTGACGTTTACAAATGTATTAATATATTCCCAGCCAGTTCTAAATGTATTTCAGATCCCAAAAATTTGTTTGATCGAGATTAAAAACATAGTGCTAATGTCGTGTTTGTCGATTGGTTAAAAAAGAAAACAATTCAACAATAAACTAGGTAACTGTGGATTTACGCACCACTCTACTGAAATATTTAAATGTATAACTGGACAATTATGATTGATCCTATATTTTCCAGTTGGCATATTTCAGTTATAGTTATTTGAGTTCATATTTCATGTTACTTGCATTGGTTTGAAACGGCGCGCCCGAGGCGTAAAGGTTTAGATAATATTCCACTTAGTTTCATTGCCATTATTTATGTTTGATTGTTTATGTTGCAGCATAGTATATTCGATTTGCATACCGCTATGAAATTTTACTTACAACTTGGTATAGCAGATCATATTGTGAACCATGGCTTTGACATCGTATTTGACAATTCAATCATATTCTAGTGTCAATTGTTTCCAATTATGACTGTTGTAAGTAATTCTAAGACTATTTTAATTGCGAAAGAATGGTATGGTAAGGTAAGAAATACCATATTTAGTTTGGCACTATTGAAAAAAAAAATCTTTTGTATAATAAATTAAATGAAAAAATAAGTTCCTCTTTGTTGCATAGTCATCTATATACTAGCTAGTTATATATAGCTTATATACTAGTATTTCTATTGGATTCTAAAGAAATCGTAATTAAATTTTTTGCATACTTTTCCCTATATCTTATCTTTATACAAAAATCAATTAAATGAAATCCTCTTCAATCAATTTAATATTTTGAAAGCATTTTCAGTCTACTAATGTGGTTTGCTTGGTTTTATTATTATGCAATAAATTCTATATGTTTTACGTATATATGGTCTCATACCACATTTCAGATAGTGCTGATGATGGTTTAAAATGATTCAAAGGGATTTAACATGGCTTCAAATGTGAGTAATCAATCATATTTTGTATAGTTGAAATGTGCTCAAAATGCAAGATTATGGTAATTTTATTTAGAACATGTATATACTCGTATAGTAGGTACATATAGTATTCCTTATTTATGTGATTTGTAAATTTAAAGGCATAGAAATCATAGTATTAATTTCATTTTGTAAACTTAATTGGAATGCTGGTTAAATTAATTATAAAGAAATTGTAAATATACAAAATATAGTTTCTCTTAATTCAACAATTTCTATTATATTAACATCATCATTAGCCATGGCAACATCTTTAATTATATATTTTAGTTCAAAATTAACTATATTGTATGTCCTGATGTATCTAATCAGTGAACTAACTATAA
This sequence comes from Penthetria funebris, assembly GCA_027564355.1. Lineage (NCBI taxonomy): Eukaryota > Metazoa > Arthropoda > Insecta > Diptera > Pleciidae > Penthetria > Penthetria funebris. The sequence goes on along the minus strand of JANSTX010041440.1, from coordinate 7,087 downwards.
AGTTAATATTGTGATATAAATGACTGTATTTTCCCACTGACAAAACCTTTCCCATTGGTCTATCAATGAACGTAAGGCTTATTAGTAATAACTATACTTATTGTGTTTAATAGTTTATTATAATATAGTATAATAATATATATCTAGTATTGAATTATATTTATCCAGTTACACATTTGAATAGTTCAGAAATGTGGTGCATAAATCACCAGTTACCTATAGTTTGTTGATGAGATGTTTTTTCAACCAGCCGACAAACATGAAATTTGAAATTTCTTTTTAACCCTGATTACACGTCATTACTGACATATATTGTGATCGATAAAGATTTCATGATGACTCCTAGTCATATGTACCGAACCATATTTTGATTAGAACCAACAAATTTTGTGTAGTATAGAACTTTCTTTTTTTTTCGTCAAATCTGCTTGGGTTTTTGATATGTACTGAGCACAATACTTTTCTGTTATCGAGCATATCTATAGTACAACTATAGATGACAGAAGTTTCATTAGTTACGTTCCTGTGACCGATAATAATATCATATTTATACTCGTTGAATACAATTTATAGTTATGACTAAATACATCATGTTATGTTATAATCAATAGCACTATTAGTTTACAGACCTAAAATTGATTATTATTGTCGATATTATGATCATCAATAAGGCATATATTTACATATATAAATAAATATCCTATTAGATATATTACATATTCTACATAATATAGAGCATAATCACATCCAACTAAATTAATATTAATTTTAAAAAGGATACAACATGAAATATATTGTCATAAATTGTATTGATAGTACTATTGAAAGCCTAAAATTTGCATATTATAAATACTAATTTATTTACAAATAATAACACTATGTAATTTATGTTTGAAATATTCACGAGAGTCCTCTGACAATATATTAGGCTTAAATGATTTGAGGATTGAGGCGGATATTTTTTTTTTTAAGTAAATGATGTATCAAATTGTTTAAGTGATAATTTTTCACTTGACACATATCAATCTAAACATAGAAAAGTCTAAACGAAATCTATAAAGTATTATCTTGAATTGTTCATTTATATCAATTTACAGGATTCATTGCCCCGTTTTTCCTATTTTCCTATTTTTCTAACTTACAACATCTTTAAAAAAAAAACAACATCTTGCCTCATTTTTCATCAGGACTTTGCAAAAAATAAAGAAAAAGACAAGTAATCTGAATAGATATACTACACAAAGAAGGAAAAAAATCTATCTGCCAGTCAAAAGCAATAACGAAGGACGATAAGTTTGCGAAAAATGAATGCAGATTTATTTGTTATATGAAGAACGGAAAATGTGGAAAAATTCAAATTGGAAAATATAGTGAAATTAGTTTTTCATTACTTTGGAATTTTGAATATTTCCACATCAACTTACAAAAAATGAATGATTTTTTTTCCAATTATTCTGAAAAGTTATCAATTCTAGTTTTTGTCATCAAATACTCAAAGAAGGAAAATTTATCTAATCGATAATTGACAAAATTGATATTTATATTATATAGTAAATTCGCGAATATGTATATATGTAATCTCTGTATATTATAATTAGTCTTGATATTTATTATATTGTGAGGATCAACAAATTTAGAAAGATGTGAGAGGAGTGATTAATTTGTGATTTGGCCTTCGATTGACAATCATGTACATCGCCAACAGACACAAATTTTTGTTTAGCATTATGTTTTTTCAATAATTATGCTCAATATTCAATGCGACTAACATGTTTTACATTCGAATATACATAAAAAAAATATTACCAAAAGTTTCTCATGATGCGGAACTCTACATTGTAATCACGATATAGATCGTGGAACATGGTCATCTTTCTAGATGGTATTCATCATACCGTGATCAATGATATCGACTGCTTGCTTAAAAATTCTCACACATACTTAAACTACAACCAATTTTCACAAATAATTAGACGCTATACTAATGTAATGCCACCCAAGTCTACCTTAAACACTTCGATAACTATAACTACCTTCAAAATTTCATTATCGGAACCCCGCATATTATATTTATTCTTTTTTTCCCATAACTAACGAAATCAATAACATTCTCACCAACTTATCTCAATGTACCAGTGAATGTGTTTCATTACTGTCGTTCGCAGTATTTATTAAACAGTTTGGCAAACCATTTGTGAATCGTGGCCCCAGCTACGCATCATGAAGTTTACCAACATTTATGCACTTAGTGGTTCGAAATTGTTTAATCTGTCCAATTAACAAAAAATGACCATTGAAATTCAAGTTTCTTTGTGAATTCTTTTACACACAAATATTCACCATTCACAAGAGCCATTATACAATATATTTTTTGTAGAAATTGTTCATTATTGTTCATATCATTTACTCTGTATGCACCCATAGCACCACTCTCTCATCGTGTTCCCATCCGAACTAAAGGTATTTTTAAAAAATAACTATCAAATATTCTTTTGTCGTTTTGTTTCAAAATAGCAATCAGAACATTTTATTTCTAGACTTCAATATGTTTAGTTGAGAATCAGTTTTATAGCATAAAGTGGAGTATATGGTCAATCGATTTTAAGAAACTTGACTCTGTCGACAATGTAGAAAGTTAAAAGTTGTAGGTAGTGTGCTGAAAAGAATGTTGAATCACAAATACAGAAAGCATTAAATCCAATGTTACGAAATCTCAAATTATACATTTTTAATTTTAGTTCTACTTGTACTATTGATATATATCATTACTTAAGATTAATGCACTACTCTACTGTGGTTTAAATAATCACTTATCAATAGATATTTACATTTTAATTGAAATTATCTAAGTTTTATTAGAAATTATTGTGAAAATATTTGCGGTATCTCGTTACGTTATATGAGTATGATTTACTCAAATTAATGCAATCTTAAAATATTTGCATTAGACAACGCAGTATATACTGAAATTCGTGGTCGGAAATGAACTTAGATTGCTTCTTGAATTAATTATATAATGGAAAATTATTGTTTGAACAAATTCTAACAGAAATCTGCTAATATTTTGTGTGGACTATGATATTGAATTGTGGTTAGAGACATGAAATTTAAATTGGTGAATTTACAAATAGTTTAGCTGAGTGGGCTTATTAACAAATACTTAATTTGAAAACAATTGCGGTTAGTTAGATTTTAATGTTGGCACTATTACAATTATCGGTGTATTAAAATTTAAAAACCTAATGAAATTTACGATTTTTTATATATAAGGTCATGTACCAATTGGGTAGTCATGTTTTCAGCATACATATACTCGTTGCATTTTCTTCTGAACTTAAACTCATAATATCTTAATTGAAGGCTTAGTTTGGAGCCAATAACCATCAAATAATCAAAATATCAGAGGATTTGTATCCCACCGAAATTAATAAATCAAAATCATTCAAAAAGCCATTGTTGATAACTAACTCGAAATAAGGCATCGCAAGTTAACGAAATCAAACACAAGTCCTCCGCTTTTAAAATATAGATTTTTGAGAATATGATTCCTTTTATTTTTTTTGATATTGTTTGTTTGACTGAAATATTATACATATACCGTAATTTAATATTAGGTGTTATGGACTAGTGCGAAGATGACTACCCGAAACCATGCATTAATCTTGTTTCAGATAATAATTCTTGAGTTACTAGCTTACATTTGCTACAATTCGACGATAAATCAAATACATATACAAACTGTACGTGTGCTATACGTGTTCGAATGATTGTAAATTTACGCCCGATTCTGACGTACATTTTATATGCATAATGCAAATAATCTATTTGCATTTTATGCACAAATAACCTTCAATTTTACCTGCATTATGTTCGGTAACTTAATTTCAAAATATAGGTCACTAAATTTTAATGTTGAAATTGAAAATTTAATATATATATTTACATTTAGAATAGATATAGAAAATTCGATCGAATGAAACGAAAATTCTAGCAAATTTAGCAGATATTTAGCAAAAGATAATAAATAAATATCAATGAAAAGAAAATACAACAGAGAAATCGATTACGTTCATTCGCTATTGTTAGTTTATAAAGTGAAAAACTTCATAATATGAAAATATTAAGACTTATTTGCTAAATCTTTAAGCTTAATTTATAAAATCTACAATGCCCATATTTCCCTTTAAGGATAGGTATAGAAAAAAAAAAAAAATGGATAGATAATCTACTTTATATTATGCTATAGGTCATCTGATACTTTGGTTCGTCTGATGATAACATATGTTCATTTCATATCGCTCATAGTATAGTATAAATTGTACAAATGCATCAGTCTTTTATAGTAAGTTGAAATTTCATTTTCATTTATTGTACCCAACTATCTATACGAAAATACGGTTTAAAATCCAATTTGTTTAAAAAGACTGAAAATACATTGAAATTCATGGAACACTTTTTAATGTTCAATATGGTTTTTCAAGGATGATGTAACCAAGCCTTCCGATGCACTACAATAATGTGTGGAATTCGTTACCGTTCCCGACAAAGCGGCAGACTTCTGAGTTTGTTCAAATTTTTTTTATTACTTACAGCAGCCCAAACCATCACAGAAGAAGCCGCTTCAAAAGAATTTCTCATCAAAAATCACCAAATTCATCGCATGTTTTTCAATGCCTTTGATCATTGAAGTCTTGCTGTTATTACACATGTATTTTGTAAGGTCTCAACTTAAGTTCATTGTCCAGTATTGAGATATTTTAATACGAAAAGTAAAATGTATCTAATTACAATGACTATATAATAATAGTGTACTAGTTTATTAATGAATTAATGATGGTTATGTGTTAATTATATATGTATAGTGAAAATAAATCTGTAAATCATCTTATGACACATCTACAATATATGTATCTGTAGGAATGGAGTGGCCGCCTATCATCGAGGTTTCTTAAAAATTATCTACATTCACGCGGTGTCACAGGTAACTCGATCACGGTATATTTCACTTATGGCTTATGATCCAGGTTAAAAAGATGGTGCTAATGTCATTTTTGTCGATTTGTTGAAAAAATAATTCAACAACAAACTAGTTAGCTGGTGATTTATGCACCATTCTATTGAAATATTCAAATGTATAACTGGATAATCCTATATTCCTATATTTTCCAGTTGGCAAATTTCAATTATAGTTATTTAAGATAACAAATTAACATCGTAATGCCACCCTATGTGCCCTCGAGGCATAAAGGTATAGACAGATGATATTTATCTATTATACCATATATCAGTTAGTAATTCAAAGTATAAAGTATATCTGCATGCACATCTTTTAATTGGTGGTAGAACATAAATTCGTTTTATTACAGTAGAAATGAAAATAAGTGGTATCGTTTATCACAATGAAATTTTTGGTTAAAAAGTCGCCAACAGCTTATATAGTACTCGCAATATGTACTCATATAATATACATGAGCTTCTTTTATTCGTATACTGAGTAATTAAACAAAGGGATCCTCTATATAAGTTCTACATATATTATAATAACAATAAAAAAAAAAAACCCCAACTATTCTTTGTAGAATATCATTAAATCTACTTTTTCATTTCCATAGAAAATTTTAAAAAGGTCTACTAAAGCTTTCGTTGAAGCTATTAAAACCACAAAGCTTAAATGAAAGATGTTTATTAAATCCATTTTTAGGTACATTATTTGCATAACACATACATGTACGAGTATATGAAAGGATATATAAATATACTCATATTAAATTTTCATTTTATTAGGCAGAAAACCATTGTATGTTTATTAAATAAAATATTTTGATGTGGGTATTACTGTATTACATAGGGTATACGACCGTACGACCGTACGGCGACCGTACTCGGCTATACTGTATAAGTATGTTGTTTCTGTTATGATTCTGATAGATAGGTGCGAAATAAATTGATGATAATTTTCAAGAATTTTGATATTTTCAGGCACATATTTTTAATATACGAGCATAAATACAATATAAACAAAACGTACGATTTTAAATCACATGCCATCAATAAATACACTTAACGTATTTGAAAATGATTAAAAGGAATCTATCCAATTGTGCGGAAAAAAAATTCTAAACACTTTTTCAGAAGGTACTATTATTATACATATCCATGTCAGAGTGTTACAATATCTATTTTCGAGGTAGATGCGTTAACGTCTGTCGCTAAGTGAACATTTTCCGCAGGACAAGCAAACGAAATATATTTGAGTTGAATTAATGACAAAGCGCTACCTGTAGTATAATGTATGAGTGTACTTTACAGGTTATAATATGAATTCTGAAATATGACAACTAATTAAGCAGTTTCAAGTACCATATGCTACCACATTATAATGACTTTTGGCGTCTTTCATACTAATTTGAATTAAACTACTGACAAATATGTAAAATATCTTATTGAATTTAATATTTGAAATCATCCAAATAAAACAACGGTATGACAGGTCATTATTAAGGGTTTATTCGAAGAATGCAGCGTTCAGAATTAAATGGTTCGTCGGTTAAGAGATTAAAAATGGTAAGAACAAAAACAACAAAAACAACTTGTTCAATATTGGTATTGGTACGGATTTTATATGCAAGAAGTATGATGAAGATGAAAAGATGTCATGATTAAAATCCGGAGCAAATTCAAATAAAAGTTAATAAGTGCATTAGTGATATAATTCTTCCAGTTAAAAGAACAATTCTATTTTCCCAGCTGCAAACATATATATAATAAACTTGATTAAATTATATATGAAAACGATTCCTTGCCGCTTGCCTTCAATTATTATTTTCTACTATAGATTATGTTCTATTCGTTTAATAAAATCATTAATTTTTGACCCTCACGGATGCTAAATATTGTATGAAATTTGTTTTGATGATAAAATTTTTTTTTATGTATACATACATAAAAATTGTATCACTTGAAGTGTACATAAACAAAAAAAAATTCTGAGAAGAGAATATCATTAAGATGTCCTTGTTTTGTCAAGGAATAGTAGCTATAATAAAAAGAATAATTAGTATAATAATATTTACTGAACAAATTATCT
>JANSTX010041428.1:0-10339 GCA_027564355.1 Penthetria funebris | reverse complement strand
CAACAGCAATACCATGTACAACAGCAGCAACATCAAAAACAACAACAACAACACCAACAACAACACCAACAACAACAACAGCAACAACACCAACATCAACAACAAGAACAGCAACTACAACACCAACTACTACACCAACATCAAAATCAAGCTCAAATAACACAATCTTCGCAATTACATACATTACATCAACCACAGCAAGTACAACAATTTCAACAGCAATTACAACACATACAGCAAAGGCAGTCGCAACATAATCAACAATTACAAAAATCATCACAGGTTCAACACAATCAATATCTACAAATACAGCAGCAACAATATGTCAAACTTCAACAGCAGAAAAAACAAGTGGTTACTGAAAGAACTTTAGAGAAAGTTAAAACTTCTACATTAACTTATTCTAATTTGTCATCACTAAAGGTTACTCAGGATGCATCGCTTCCAATTAAGATATTCGAAGATGAATCTGTTTCACCAGATAGTTCAATCGAACAAGATGAACCTGATTTATTGTCACCAGAAAGAATTGATTTAAATGATTTAAACAAGGAAAAAGTTAATACCGAGACATCACAAGCTATTATGGATTCTGAAGCGAAACATTTATCACAAGCACTACCACAACTGGCACCTCCACCACCATCATCATCATCGTCATCATCCACGTCATCAACGTCATCATCGTCTTCATTATCATCGTCATCATCATCATCGTCATCGTCGTCGTCACTAACTACTGAAAAATCTATTGAAATTGATGACATAAATGATTGGAAAGCATCAACATTATCATCATCGTCATCATCATCAACATCATCATCTACAATTCGTCATTCATCAGAAATTATGAATGCCATGCTTAATGAAAAATCTCAAGATTCACAAGACAGTCTCACAAAAGAAAATAATAAACAAAAACAGGGTGTCATACCAGTTCATGTAATAATAAAATCCAGAGAATCATCAAGAAGCCCAATTTTAAATCCATCAACAAGTCAGCGTTTAATGTCAACTATGCCACAATTATCACCATTATCACAACCGAATGAAATGACATCAAATATGGTTAATGCAGCACAACAATTAAGATCAATAATGTCATCAATAAATCAAACATCGAACACATCAACATCAATTGTACAACAAAAATTGGATAATAAAGAATCGATAATAAAAATTAATACTCGTGTTATAAATCAAGAAACTCTAGTAGGTGGAACACAAATAAATTTTGAATCTCTGTTACCATCCACAAAAGTTGAGAATCTTCAAAAGAATGAACAGGCAACAACATGCAGCACAATTCTATTAGAGAAATCCAAATCAATCAGCGAAACTGATCGAAGAACAGAAACATCATCAATAACGACAGTAACTTCGCAGCAACAACTTATACCATATCAATCAATCAATCAACAGACTTCATCAGCAACCATTACATCATCAACAAATATTTTAGTTGTGAAACAATTACATACAACATCAGCTAGTACTACTACCACTGTAATACCAACAACAACAACGACGACAACAACAACAACGACATCAACAACAACATCAACAACAACAACAACAACAACAACAATAGCTAACGCTACTACCGCTACAAATTCACTAATTACAACAACACATTGTTCAATTACATCACAAAATAATTCAATTACATTGACAGCACCGGCAGTTACCGTAAATCCAACATTTATTAATGTTGTTTCTGTGACTGCAGCTGCACAACAACAACTGCAACTACAGCAACAGCAGCTACAACAGCAACAGCAACAGCAACAACAACAACTGCAGCAGCCACAGCAACAACAACAACCAAAACAACATCAACAACTTCTACAATCAAATTCAACTGTTATTAAATCACAAACACAATTTACTGGTTTTACGAAACTACAACCAATTGAACAATTTACGGATCAAGCAAGTGAGAATAAATCCCAAAGTGTGCTGAGTATTTTGAGTAATACATTGTCACAACCTCAACAGACACGCATTATTACGTATAGTGATTTACATTTTCCATCATCATCATCAGCATCATCAACAAATAGCATCTCTACACAACCGCCAGCTTTAATAATGACATCGAGACCTGGTGTAATATCATCATCAACAAATAATCTATCAATAACATCATCAAGTTCAACAGCTGCCATACAAAATATAATTCAATCAAGTTTACACAATCGTCCGTTAAGTGGTAGTATATTAGGTGCAACATTAAGTCAACCATCGGTAAAATCAACAAATCATTTATTACATTCACAATTAACAAGTAGTCCATTTAGACGCTCAAAATCAACCGATGAAGTCCTTGTCGTTCATAAAGAAGCACCAGCGCCAATTTTAGGTGCTAAAAGACTTAGTTTAGAGGTAGCTACTGGTGCTACTGCTAGTGGTACTAATATAAAAGATGAAACTAATAAGAATAATAATAATAAAATTGGAGAAAATACTGTTAGTACATCAAAAAATGAGACTGAAATAAGTGGTTGTAAATTTTCATCAATGTCAGCACCGTTATCACATATAAAATCCGAAGATTCACAAAATGTTTTACTTAAACAACTTTTACAGAATTCGGGTAATACAAATAATCCATCATCAACACCATCGACAATTGGTTCAAGAGCTGTTCCCGGTTTACGTGCACCAAGTTTAGGTGTTGTTAGTACATTAGAGGCTCAATTGGCCCGACCAGTTATACCACCTGGATCATCTTCAATACGATCATCGCCACAAACATACAGTACACAAACATCAATGGCTAATACAGCAACTAAGGCTGATCAATGTAGACCATCATCGATTAATAGTCGACCGCAACATATTCTTTCACGTGAAACATCATTTGTATCAAAACCGGTTATACAACCACTGCCGCAGTCGATGACAACAATAGCAGTACCAGCAGCAGCAATAACAACAACAACAACAACAACAACACCAACAACACCAACAACAACAACAAAAACAACAACAACGACAACAACTGTACCGACGGTAACACCAGCAGGACCACCACTACTACCAACAACAACTACTACAGTAACAATAATGACAACCGCAACAATACCAACATCAATTTCAACAATTACACAACATACATCATCATCATTATCATCATCATCATCATCATCTTCGTCATCATTACCATCACTATCACCACCAACAACAACAACACCAACAACGACATCAACAACTTTGTCATCGTTGCCATCGTCCTCAACTGTTTCATCAATTATAACACTTAATCAACAGACATCATCAGAAATGCAGAAAACATGGACAAATTCAATATTAAGAAAAGATGAAAGTATTTCTAGTCCAACCACTACATCAGCAACAACTGTTACATCATCTTTATCAACATTAACAACATCGATGGCCTCGCCAACAACAACATCAACAACTGTACCGACGGTAAAACCAGAAGGACCACCACTACTACCAACAACTGTAACATCAACAACTTCTACTGCTATTACTAGTACTGCTACTGCTACCACCACTACTACTACAACTACTACTGCTACTGCTACCACTACTACTACTACTGCTACTGTTACCACTACTACAACAACAATGACGCCAACAACATCAACTACAACAGCAACAACTACTATAACAGCATCATCAACACCAATAATTCTAAGTACAACTACACCAATAAGTATAATTGCAACTACAACAATTACATCTATTCAATCAATTGCACAAACGACAATAGTACCACAAATGACGTCACCAATAAAACAAAGTGATCCTCCACCGCCACCATATACAATTGCAACTGCATTTAAATATGAGAATTCACAGCAATATTCCCATAATTCACCATCCCATATTAAGAAAGAGATACCTGTGCCGCAATCAAGTCCACAAATTAGCCAAAGTTCAACACCACCAACACCATTAAGTGTACCGCAGGGTCCACCATCACTAACTTCATTTGAAGTTAAACGTGAATTTCTTGACGATAATTCTCAATTGAGTGGAACGTCCGATCAAAGTGCTGTCAAAAGTGAATTGAATACGTCAAAAGAGGATTTCTCATCGGAGGCCCTCAATGACACTGATGCAATTACAAAGGTATATATTATCGGAATATTTCCTTTTTTTTTTTTCATTTTTCTTTTAATAATGAATAGTTTTATTTTCTGAAAATAACAAAAATAATAAAAGTTTTTAAAAAATTTATAGGAATCTGCACTTGAGATGAAACGGCGAAAACGTCGTGAATATCAAAAAAATAGACGTCAAATGCAAATTATGAGTAAAGAATCAATGAATTCAAAGAAAAAACCACGAAAGTTTTCAAAAGTTGATGAAGATTATGATACATTTATTGATAATTTAATGGTGCAATTGCGTCAATTGCCGGCACTTCAAATTCTCGAACCATTACTAAGTCGAAATTATGGTATATGTCCGGCATTTGGTACCGGTGATCTTACAAAATTTGGTACCGATAAAGATTACAGTATAATTTCGGGTGATTTAAATGGTGAATATGGCAAAGCTGAATTAACAAATGTTGCTGATGTTTATAGTACAATGCCATTTGGTTTTAAATCACCATTCGCCGAACCACCAACTGCATCAACCCATTATGGTTTCTATGATCAAGAATTTTCACCAATAAAATTTGAAAATGACGATGACAATAATAAATACAAATATGATGCGGCGGGAACAAATAAAGATCGTGATGTTGAAACACCCGATACAATAATGAGTTCATCCAGTCCAGAATGTGTTATTTGGGATACACCAAGTAGTTATCCCGGTTTACGTTTAATACACGAAGAATCCGATGATAATGATGATCAAATGATTTATAAACGTATGTCACCACAAATACCGATAATACAACCGATACCAATTAGATTAAAACCGGGTACAACAATTGTTACAAGTGAAAAATTAATTGATAATAATAAAGAAAATGAATGTTTAAAAGATATTTTTGCTGGTAATAAATCAAGATTTTGTCCACCAACACCATTTAAAGATAATAGTAATGTTACGGTAACATTAACATTATCATCATCGGCTGCTGAAGATATATTAGGTGTTTTAAGAGATTTAGCAAATATTTTGCATATACCACAACCGACAACATATCAAATTGTTGAACGTACAACAACACCACCAAGTCAAAAACTTGGTTTATACAGAACTAAGGGCAAGGATGGCAAAGAGGGTGCACCCATTGATATACAAACGATTTTAAATGGGGCGGCTAAATTTTGTCGTCATTGTGATGTTGTTATATTAAGTTCAATAATACGTGCTAAGGCATCTGAATTTCCATTATTGCAATTACATAACAATTCTAATAATATCAATAATGATAATAATAATAATAATAATAACAACGATAATAACATTGATTTATTAAACGATTCAGATGATTTATATTTCTGTAGTAAATCATGTTATAAACAATTTCAATGGCGTCCCACATCAATATTAGAAGATAAAACATTAAATGGTTGTGGTGGTTCGGATAACATCTCTTATGATGATGTAACAAAATTTAAAGATGAAATCAATGATCCATTGTTAACAACAACATCAACATCAACAATATTAACGACTTCATCATCATTAAATGAATCCACAAATAGTTCAGATTTAAATGCAACACAAACAACAACTACAACAACTACTACAACAACAACAACAACAACAACAACAACAGCAGAAGCAGCAGCAGCAATCACAACGGCAACAACATCATCATCATCATTAAATGATTTACAAGATGATGATTTAAAAATGGATATTGACTTTAATGAAGCTGAATTAAAAGATGCTGGTCTTTATATAAAAGATTTAGATATTAAACAAGAAATTAAAGAAGAATTGATGGACACAACAAGTTTTGATGAGGATCAATTGAATAGAACTGATGAGATTGGTAATAATATACAAGAGCCAGAGCCAAAGAGACAATATAAGGGTACACGTTACAAACAGTATTCATCGACATGTTTTAAATCACCTGTTAAATATCGTAAGATGAATGAGCGTGAAATTACAGAAATGTTATTTAGAATGTCGATAACTGTTTTACCATCAACAAAAATGCCAGATGATACAAGACAATGCATATTCTGTCATCAGACAGGTGATGGAGTCGCAGATGGTCCATCGAGATTACTTAATTTTGATGTTGATAAATGGGTAAGTGGGTTTTATTTTTTCTCTAATTTTGTGATTTCTACATAATTTTATTTTGTCCTCAATTTTATTAAATTTATCGTTTTATTTTTCATTTAGGTCCATTTAAATTGTGCCCTTTGGTCAGATGGTGTTTATGAAACGGTAAACGGTGCTCTAATGAATTTAGAAAATGCATTACAAGCAAGTTTAACACAACAATGTACATTATGTCAACATTTGGGTGCAACAATAAAATGTTTTAAAAATCGTTGTGCAAATTTATATCATTTAAATTGTGCAATGAAAGATAATTGTATTTTCTATAAAAATAAGACAACACATTGTGCAATTCATGCACCGAAAAATGAAAAAGACAATGAATTGACAACGTTAAGCGTTCAACGTAGGGTGTACGTTGAAAGGGATGAAAGTCGTCAAGTTGCATCGGTTATGCATCATTCAGAATTAACAAATTTATTACGTGTTGGAAGTTTAACATTTTTAAATGTTGGCCAATTACTTCCACATCAATTGCAAGCATTTCATACAGCAAATTTTATTTATCCAATTGGTTATAAAATTGTAAGTTTTATTTATTTTTAGTCTCTCTCATTCTCTGTCCCTTAATGGGAACACATTAATTTTTAATTGCCGTTTTATTGATTTGTTTTTTTTTTTTTTTTTTCCCCGTAAATTTAGATCAGATTCTATTGGTCAATGAGACGACCAAATAAAAGATGTCGTTATATATGTTCAATTGCTGATGTTTGTGGACGTCCTGAATTTCGGGTATTAGTACAAGAACCATTTGAAGAAGATATTGAATTGAGGGATGCAACACCAAAAGCAATTTGGCAACGTATACTTGATCGTCTATTACAATTACGTAAAGATAATCAATTAATTCAAATATTTCCAAAATATGTAATTGGTGAAGATTTATTTGGTTTAACTGAACCGGCAATTGTACGAATTTTAGAAAGTTTACCGGGTATTGAAACATTAACCGATTATCGTTTTAAATATGGACGAAATCCATTATTAGAGTTACCATTAGCAATTAATCCATCGGGTGCAGCACGTACCGAACCGAAACCGCAACAAAATTTAGGTTGGAAAAAACCACATACACAACGTACGGGTTCGGCTAGTCAACGGCCAACATTTGTTGCATCAAATTCAGTTGCTGGTGAAGTTGCATGTCCCTATAGTAAACAATTTGTACATTCAAAAAGTTCACAATATAAGAAAATGAAACAAGAATGGCGTAACAATGTGTTTCTTGCTAGGTAAATAATATTTTTTATTGTAACAATTATTTGCAACAATTAGTGTTTTATTTCAATTGGTGTTTATTATATGTTTAGGTCAAAAATTCAAGGATTGGGTTTGTATGCGGCAAGGGATTTAGAGAAACATACAATGGTTATTGAGTATATTGGTGAAGTAATACGTTCAGAATTATCAGAATTAAGAGAAAAGCAATATGAAGCTAGAGTGAGTATTTAATTTTATTTAAATATGCTTTTAATTTATGTGAATAACATTTTTTGTCTATAGAATCGTGGAATTTATATGTTTCGGTTGGATGAAGAACGTGTTGTGGACGCAACACTTTCTGGTGGATTGGCACGTTATATAAATCATTCTTGTAATCCAAATTGTGTTACGGAAATTGTTGATGTTGATAGGGAATGTAGGATCATAATCTTTGCAAAACGAAGAATTAATCGTGGTGAAGAGGTAAGTTATCACGTTTTTTTTTTTTTTTTTTTTTATTATTTTAATATTATAATTGTTGATAGTTTTTAACAAAAAAAAAAAAAAATAAAAAAAAAATGTTTATTATACATTGTCGTTCGGGGTACTTTATCGCAGATAAATTGAACTGATTATTAAAAAACAGGTTGATTTCATACATTAAACATTGATACATTAAACAATAGTCTTGATCGATTATCCAAATTGACGTGAATCGCAGACTTGGTTACGTATTTAATGCACATTTTAATATTCTGTAGGAATGTATTTTGTGGCCACGCTACTCCGTATGTTATGAGGTCGAGTGACTCTAATCAATCGACTTTTTCAATGCCATATATCTGTTGGCATAAACAGAGATGAACAACCGACGACTGAAATTGGAGCACCATAAAATGACTTAATGGCATAATTAAAGATATTAAAATGACTTAAATGTATATTAATAATGTTTTGGCCAAATACAATACCAAATAAGGATGTATTTTGAACTTTAAGCGAGGTAGTACTACCGTATTATTAGACAAATAAAATGGGATTGAATTGGCCATACACTGAGAAGTCCATTGTATATTATCGCTAGTTATACGTTTGACTAAAGTTTAGGGGTAATTAAATATTTGGTTTGTCAAAAATATCATCACTAAGAAATGGTCATTAAAACGCGGCCAGACTGATACCAGTGGTAGGAGTGGTGGAATGAAGTGATGGTGCTGACTTCAAATCGTAAACAATGACGATTGGTGTTATTGAATTATTGAGTTAGTATTTTTTGTTTAATTATATTTATTTTGAGTGACTTCTGAAATATCTTGATTTTTTCACAATTTGGAAGTAAGACAGTTTAAAATACATTGTTTATCCAATGCAGATTGATTGACGCTGATAGTACAGTATTTATTTTTAAATTTATAGCTGTGCAGATAGTTTAACGTCTTTTATACAACACTACTGAAATATTCAAATGTATAACTGAATAATTATGATTGATCCTATATTTTCTAGTTGGCAAATTTCAATTTCACACGTATTTGAGTTTACATTTGATGTTACATACATATTTGAAACGGCTAATTAACATCTTAAAGTCGCCCAATGCGGCGTAAAGGTTTAGATAATTATATCGAAATGGGTGGTATAATATTAACGTATTAACCTTCAATTACTAATGTTAGACGGATAATGGTTTATCCGCAGTATATTCATTGGGAAATGATAAAGTGTGTGTGAGAGAAAAGTTGGCAACGTCAGTTCGCAATGTGACCATTCAATTTAGCTCAATGGACAGAGCTGAGAACGATCGATTGCAATTGAAATACATGTATTTTATTGATTTTATGACATTATGTCAAACACACACCGGTAATCGATACAGGACATCTATGTGAGAGGTAGGCGGCATCCTAACCATTATGCTACGTTCCCATTATAGTAGTGGGCTCGTAGTAGTTAGGTGTTTGAGACTGGCCGCATGGATCCAGTCTCAAACACACCTAACTATCGGTCACTCACTATACTAACAACATATTGTTTTGACCTCTGGCTCGTGTTCATCTTTAATATTCTTAAGTATGTATAGAAAGCGTTGTTATAAGATGATCATTCATTTCCTACATGTAATTTAAAGCACTCTGTTTTTTTTTATGATCATTTCGCCGTTTGTTTTTTTAATATTTCTTTTAATACAATTTTTGCTATTTGCAATCTTTGCTGTGAAGTAAAAGGCTCATCCAGGTATCACTTTGCCTCTGTGAATAATTTCCCTTATTTAAATTATTTAGAAGTGGAATTACCAGACAATATTGTTCAATACAGTTCTACTAACGCCAGTGTCAAGGTTAATACCTGTGTTTCTTAGGGGCAACTAAGAATCTTACGATCTGCTTGAACTTTATAGATGCGATAAATTCTCAATACCTGAATACATAGGCTCCAAAGTTGTTAAATCAGGACACTACATTAGGTGTCGCTTTGGGACAACATGTGTGATTTCTTGAATATTTTTTTTTTTTTTTTTTTTTGTAATTTAATTTTAATTTCTCTATTCATTTTAGCTTTCCTATGATTATAAATTTGACATTGAAGATGATTCACATAAAATTCCTTGTATGTGTGGTGCACCAAATTGTCGTAAATGGATGAACTAAGGATATACAAATAAATCGTTAATTTTTTTTTAAAGTTAAGAAAACCAAAAAAATAAAAAAAAAAATCAAACAAAAATAAATACAAAAAAAAAAAACGTTTGTTTTGTACTTACGAGGAAAATTGTAGATAGAAATTTTATAAAATTTTAATTTTTGTTAAATTCATTTTTTTAAATAAAAATGTTTTATAAATTTTAAAAATAAAAGATTTTTTTTTTGTAATTATAAGAATAAAATGTTTTTATTAT
>JANSTX010041417.1:0-12725 GCA_027564355.1 Penthetria funebris | reverse complement strand
TGTAGACCATGTCATTAAAAGCATATAATATACATAGTAAAACAGCAGCCTTTTCGAATTTAATGTATAGAATTGCTGTTTGAGTTAGAATATGTTCATGTTTTATATAAACCACAATGTGCATTTCCAAAACATTTGACAAACTCTTTCACAGTGGGTGAAATGTTCATAAATATAATTACACCATAATCCAACAGCAACAAAAATGAAATAAAACACTAAAGATAGACTACATGACTAATGGACTTTTTGGGATGAATTATGGTTTGTACTGGTACAATGTACACAATCTGGAAAATACGGTTAAAAAGCCACAAAAAATACGATAAATGGTATGACATTGGAAATACGCTTGAGATATTTTCAAATTTATTAATACTATTTTGTATTATTTTTGGAACTATATGGTGAACTCAATTTAAGTTCTTTATTAATTCATAAAATAAATAGAAAACTATAAAGTTATAGAGTAAACTGTTTTAGTGGTTAATCTTAAGGATGATATTAATAAGATGATTGCAAGCATCTCAATTTCAATAACTGTGAATTATCTTGGTAATGGGATATCTGACTATTGTTCAGACTTCAGCACATAAAATAATTTTAGTTCGAGCGGAATAGAAAGTAAGGATTCAAATATGCTAGAATGTATTAGCATAAAATTAAGATGCTAATTGTAGGCAGAATTCTTTCCATCTACATAGTTCGTTTGTTTTCATATATAATCTATCGCATAAATATACAATATGAGTATATGTATACTCTAAACATTTATTAGGATGTTTGATATATAAACGATTTTCAAGGAAATATAATCAATTAATATTAAGATTCACACAAGAATTTTGAATTTTATGTAAACAAAAGATTCATTCATGCTATACGATTATCATAAACATATCGATTGATTGATACAAAATATCACCAAAATAAATTTGAAATCAATTCCTTATAAAAGGTTTTAATTATTACAAATTGCAAAGGAATAAATAACATAAATGACTCACTGTTACATTTTTTTTTTTTTATTTTGTTTTAATAAAAAACTTTCAAAGTACCACCATTCAGGTAATAATGTCTGCCACAAAAAATTATTCAAATTTATCATCTTCATTTCAAGGAAATAAATAGAAATATAACCTTTGTTGCGGTTATTTCTATATTTGTTTCCTTGAAATGAAGATGATGAATTCAATGCATTTTCTTTGCGAAATGGAAAATTAAAGAATGTTCCCTATATAATGAGTAAACGAGTATCAGCTACCTAGTTCATCCTTCTCGTAAGAAGTTACGTATATATAATTATATATTATCTATTGAAAAGCTGCAAAGAATACGGTTGAAAGATTTTAGAATCTTTTGTTCAAACGAGGTATATATAGTAGATAGATAGATAAGTATTACCTAATTTCATTGTAAATAAATAAAGACTGATAATTGTTGCCGTTTATGAAAGATTTTTAGAATTAATACTACAATGAATAATGATAATAGTTTTTTGATTTATAATTGTATTATTATCTTAGCCTCTACGCTCCCTACGCATAGGGTAAGTATGTTAATTTGCCAGTTCTAGCTTACATATGTAACATCAAATGTGAACTCAAATAAATATAATTCAAAATATAAGATCAATTATAGTTATCCGGTAGCCTTGATCACACGACATTACCAAAATATATCGTAATCGAATTACCGGTGACACCATGCGTAGGTAAAGTTGGGTTGAGTTACTGTAGTCTCCGCTAAAAACTTATTTTCTTGCAAAGTTACATAACGTTTGATAAATTAATATATATATATATATATATATATAGATCAAACAAAAACACTAATTGAAAAATGCATGTAGAGAGAACATAGAATTGAATGATGATAAAGAAAATAAAAGATCTATGAAAACCAACTACTAACAAGAAAAAAACTACAACTACGAATCCTCCTTGAAGAAACTAATAACGATTTCATATCAAATAGCCGTCAATAAAAGAAACACTAGATACACGTTATTAAACTGATCAATAAGATACTTTAACTGTATACAGATGACAACTGTCATACTGATTTAGTATTTTTAAAAAAAAATTAAGGATGGTAAATCTATATTTTCTGTTTTGAAGGGGGAAAACAAACCATCTGACGAAGCTAAACCACATCCACCAAATTATGTTTGAAATGCGATGAAAACAGTTCATTCTACTATATTTTGTGGTAATTTACATAATTTTACTTCACAAAATCAATTAGTTACGCAATCACTGATATTAACGTACGGTCAATTTTTTCGGACATCATATGCTAGCAGTCCATTATAATACATATAAGTTAATATAATTTAAAAATGCCAACTCAATAACAGTTGATCAGTAAAATTTTCAATTTATTAGTAAATTCCTAACTGCAGTAATTTACCATTGTAACTGCCTGATGAAGGACTTTTAGGTCGACATTACAATGTTATAATTTGTCGTTTGAATCGGTCATTCCAATAGCCACCAAAACTATATGTGATCAGTAACTCCATCACGATATATGCAAAGAAGTTTGGTATGGAATAAGTTCACTTCATCTGCTAAATATAATTTAATTTAATTATTAATTATTGTGGTAATATGAAGATAATAAAAACACGATTAATTTAAAAGTAATTTTCAATCAAATTTACATCAATTTAATATATACAACGCCATCTTCAAACATATAGAAAAATATTTGTTTTATATTTCTCCTTAAATTCATCGGCTGTTTTTTTTTACATATAAAAGAGAAAAATTCATTTCCATTAAAAAAATCAATACGCTCTACCCCAGGCAATAACCATAAATAAGGGATGTTTTAACATTATGTAGCAAATTATAAGTTGAATTGGAAATTAGTCGTATTTCTATTTAAATTATTTTGAAATGGATTTTAAACAACAAGGAACATTTATGGAAAAATCACTCGCTGATTCGTGTTACATTCTTCTGCAAAGTAACGGATACGGTGGTTGGTTATTTGGTTCAAAATTTGGTGTTGTTATTAACTTCCGTTACGTTACGGCAGAACAATTGGTGAATAAATTCAGTTGGTGTAAACATATAAATTAAGGTCAACAAAGTTGTTGTAATTAGAAGAGTATAATTTGGAGTGACCGCAAGGCTTTACTACATGTTAGCGAAGAGTCAGTATTTTTTTCTTCAATTGATGCCAAATAAATATTCAGCCTATTTATTTAAAATATTATAACTTCACGCGGTGTCACCAGTAACTTGATCACGGTATATGTCAGTAAATGGCGATTCTAAAATGACAATGTTAATGTCGTATTTATCGAAAAAACATCCTGACAACAAAATAGGTAGCTGCGGATTTATGCACTACTCTACTGAATTATTCAAACGAATATCTGGATAATTATGCAAATCCAATTATAGTTAGTTGAGCTGGATAATTATGCAAATCCAATTATAGTTAGTTGAGTCTACATTTGATGTTACATGCATATTTGAAATAGCAAATTAAAATCATAACCCACCATGCGCCCCTCGAGGCATAAAGTCTCAAATTATGACACTGCACCTATGCTTAAGTGAATATGCGTGACCGGTAACACGCAATCATCACCAATATGTCGAAAAGCTCGCCTTTGAATTCAGTCGAGCAAACTAAGGGTGGTCACATGAAAATCGGTCCAAACAGTTTAATAACACGATACAGAATCCAACAGACAGATGACATTCTTATCGTTTCTTACCCCAACTAAATTGTTACTAATTGTACTGTATAGTCTTCTCTTCGACATACATATATTGTCGGTTGCGATTATGACAAGTATTGAAAAAAAAATCGCAAAATCAGACAATGATCGAGTTGCAAGTAAATGAACAAAGTATTTATCCCGATAAGAAATTAAAAATGAATAGTTTTGGAATATAAATGACAATATGACACACGAAATTAATAAGTAGCTTCGGCATTTGGACAATGCAATTCAATTCTAAAAGCATTTATCACATAATACTTATAGTTAAAATATGAATTTGTGGTTCATAACTATTTATATATGGAAACGAACCATGCCTACGGTGATTATAGTTTATGATTATATTAAAAAAGAATTAAAGGTAAAGATAAAGGAATAAAATATAAATCGAAGTGCGTCACAACAACCTGACTACAAAATAGATCAATTAAAAAGTGTCACCAAAGCGACATTATGGACTCAAAAATACTCCATATGGAACACACTTGTATAATATTATCATTTTAAATTAGAATTGTATTAACTGAATTTAATTATCATAATTCGAGTCTAGAATTCAAAATGTACGCGTAGTTCTAGGTTGGAAATTATAATGTAAAGATAAGTGGTGTTAATGGCTCACATATAGATCACTTATTAGCAACTTTGACTATAATTAAAACATTGAAATTGTGACTTCAGCTCCGTTGATTAATTTCATATGTCTGTTTGTATCTAAAATATTATATCTAACTACACTGTTAGTGTTATTAATCCTATTACTATTTATAACAATATTAATATATTTAGTTCAGGTTAGAACGAGTGCTAATGTTAAGCGAACAGTAACACTAAGAACCATTGAATTACTTTTTTCATAATAGCATCAAATCTTTTATTGTTTCCAAGTGCGTAAGTTCATATTTTTCGATGCAGCAGATAGTGATACAAGTATTAAGATATCAACCACGTATTCTATTTTGAAGATAGGATGAAATACTGTAGTATTTGAAATGAGTTCTGCGTACAGGTGACTAATAGCTGCAGAAACAGAATCAGCTCTGAATCATTCGTTATGGAATATGGGTCAGACATTTGATCGCGCCAATACACTGCACTCTAAGTGTTCTGTTTTTTAATTGAGGAAGTTGTACAGTATATTCGAAACAAGATACATATATTTGCATGCAGGGTAGAATTTTAAAGCACATTTGATAAGATTTTTCAATTATTTGATTATTTATTAAAATTATTATTAAACAACTTACATTCTATGATGCGAAAATATTTACGAAATAATTTTAAATACGGAAACGATGCTATATATCCTCTATAATTTATACTTTGCCACTTTGTCTTAATTAATAATTCCTGATAAGTTAACGCTAACCGTACTCGTAAATTACTTCAGTATCAACTTTTTATGCAATTCCCATTATTAATACACCATTTAGGATTTAAGTTAAATAAAAAGTTGTATAGAGAGTTTCCAGTGAAGTTAATGACCTAATTTATAAAACTATGAGCTACAATATGAAACTTTACTGAATTTCAATTTCACTTCAGACTTTCTGCTATTACTTCATCATTTTATATTTACCCATTTATTATCATCTTGACGGCAGCCATATTTGCTCACCCTTATGTGTATAACTACTTTGGAAATTTAAACCATCTACGAATTACGAATATATATAATATGTACCTATAGCCCACCAATTTATATGGCTCAAATATTCTATTTTATTGTATAATATTAAAACTGAATAATATTCTGATTCATACAACGTTTGGTGTTTTCAAAATGAATTGAATTGTATTATATATATGGAAGCCCTAGGGGATGCATCGATAGCCGCCTCTAAGCTTTTGTATTATTATCCCTCTATATTCAAGTGTTTTTAATAAGGGTAATTATTTGCGTTGCTGATACTTATCAACAAGAAAAAAAGAATCTTTTTTATTATTTTGTTTAAGAGCTCATAAAAGGAAAGTGGAAATATACAATAATTGAATTCATCGTAATTGTAGCTCAAATTTGTTATTACACACGGATGCATTGGATTTAAATCTTTTCGTTGTATTATAGGAAATTTCAATTTAACCATATGCTATACAAATATGTTAAAGTAAATTCTATGAATAGTAATAGTAGTAATATTAGTAAAATGACAATATTTAAATTTAATAAAAGCATTAAGTTTTAATCAGGAATGGCATTCAAGAGCAGCACCACGGTAGGCTTCATGCATATTTCATTTGATCAACCCTTTATTTGTCAATTTGCATAGTATGCATATATTAAAAGCAATATAGTCAAAAAAAAATAATTAAAAACATTCATATGTACCTGGTTTAAGGCAAATCCATGTTAGAGTTCAATAAAATATATATTATCTGAGAATTTATAGCATTTTAGAATACGAGAAAATTGTTTATAGTGAAAAGCCCATAATCGATAAAAACGTTTAGAATACAAATGTAGATGTGGTTATTATTCTTCTTACCCATAAATACAAAATTTAGCTCTTAAAATGATCAATAGAATTACTCTCATGTTCACTATTATCAACAATTGTCCTCATGTTTAATTATATCTGAAAATCAGATCACTAACTGAACGAATTATCGACATGTGAAATTTTATCGTTTTTGGTTCGAGAATTTATTGTGTGAATTTCACTTCCTTAGGTTGACAATTCTGTTCATCGCCATCAGATCTGCCAGTTAACAAAAATTCTTTGTTTGGTAACGCACATTTTTGATGGTATTATAAACGAATGGATAGCGAGGGTGCCGAAAAGGTAACTAGAATGCACAATATAAACAAGAATATTGTTGGTGTCCTAAAATTTAATTATGAATTAATAAAATAATAATTTTTTTAATCAATTTTACAAAACGATGGTGGTGATAAAAAAGATATCAGATCACGTATACAAAAGGCATTGCAGGTGTTGGGAATGCGATGTGGTGACAAAAATTGGACGAAATCTAAAATTGTGTATATTGAAATCAAATTGATTATCTATAATATTGCATGGCTGCGAGACTTCAAAGGTAACGGATATCATCAAGTCACACCACATTAAAGTGTTCATCAATAGATGCGTTAAACAAATATTAATAATAAATGAGGATTTATAAAGATTATCGCACCTTATATGGCAATTGACAGGATTATTAGACGAGGAATATGGAATTATATTGGCCATGTGTCATCGATACTGTGAAGGAGAACTGCCATTAAAGGTGCATTAAAGGTGCTTGACATCGAAATCTTAAATAATGTCAGAAAATTATAACTTCTTTATGAACTCAACAGAAATGGCCATCAAATTTTACATGAAATATGATATTTATTGAATGAAAATTTTTTGAAGATCACCGGTATTGAGTATACAACTTTAAATAATTAATATTAACAAATTAGGCGACAACAAATGGACTTAGTTCACTTTAAGTACATGTATATAACTAAGGTCCATTATAGTTGATTTATACTTCCTAAAAAATTAAACAAACATCTTAGTTATGTATATATGATGTCAATGGTTATATAAAATATAAATGTATATCCAAAACCATATTTGCCTTCTTACAAACTGCAATCAGCAAAATATGCACTTTATATATGAGTCTATATATATTAATTTAAAAAAAGGACTACAGTGAAATATATTCCTTGCATAATACTTCTTCAATCTAACATATATTCTGAATGTTGTATATTTTTGCTTGACAGAGCATGATGAAATGAAATATCAAGAAGTTCCAAAAATCAATACGTACAAAAGATATTGTTATTATTATCAGAAGATATTATTTTTGATGGATACATAATAGATTTATGTATTTTTTATCATAAATAAAATATTAAATTCGTATAACATCTGCAATCTTTTCATTTTCGATACGGGGTATTAAAAATTTAAAGAAAATGTGAAGTATAGGTTTCAGCATCAAAAAAGTTATAAGGATTAAAATTTCAAAAAAATACATCAAATACTCGTTAAATCAATGAGTTGACCAAAATACGTTAATCTTACAACCTGATAAACCTGATATAATGCTTCATCTTGAATCTCTACACCACATTGGTGTTAACATAGTTGATATACTATCTGATGTTAAAGTTTCAGTTTCTAATATGCATGAAACATCAAATGTCTTATCCAAAACAACTAATAAATTGAAGTTTTCGAATGCAAAATATAGAATCAATTAATGTTGTCGGTTTTACATCATGAATATTACACAGCTACCTACATAGTATGAACGTGAGATATTTTTCACCTAGTTGGTAATCATGACAGATATACCCTCTTTACAGCCCTGATCACACGACATTTATTAAGATATATTATGGTGGATTTAATTGAACAAGGCTATAAAATTGTCCCAGGAAAATCACGAATTAATTAATAAAGATGGTGATGATAGTTCTATGATCACATCTCTTAATGAAAAAAGTAGACACTTCTGCAGACTCATTTTACAGACAATGTATCTGCCTGCTATAAGACGGTTAAAACAGCAGACTAATAAAATACAACTATATAGTGTATTGCATACACATAATTTCGATGTCACAGAAAGGGATAACATGGACTGAAATTTCTTCAAAGCGCCTGGAGTGTTTCCAACACCCATGTTAATATTTGTTAGGCATGCCTCTGTCTTGGATATATATGAATAACGAACAGAGTTATTATGCTTCATAAAAGTGGAAACAATTCATCTTCGAATGATAAGTCTTTATTCGTTATAGATGAAATAAATAGAGAAAATAACAAACTAAAGGTGGAAAGTAAAAAATATTCTTAATAAAATTTTGTTTGCAAACCAAAAGCAATACATCCACATTGCCAACATATTTATATATTGAAAATATTCTAGAACCGATAGAAATAGTAGAAAAATGGTTGACGAAATCTGAGAAAATAGTTCATGACAAATTAACAGAGATATATTAACAGACAGATGGTCATTTTTGTGTATACAATGCAAACACTGTTGTCAATTGATAAAATAATGCACTTTAACTTTGGTGGAATTAGGTCAAACTTAGAAGAATCTGACATTATTGGTTCGAGAAAATATGTTTCACAATCGCCTCAAGATTCGACAATTTCCATAAATTCACATTTGATATTATATATTTGGTTAAACAATTCATAATATTCGCACCTATATTGACGAAAACTTGGATTAATGATAATATGATAAGCAATGATATGCAATTAGCCAAAATATTCTGCAGTCGAACAACATTAATAAGCACTCTTAAGTTACCGTTGCACATTTCAG
Organism: Penthetria funebris; assembly: GCA_027564355.1. NCBI lineage: Eukaryota > Metazoa > Arthropoda > Insecta > Diptera > Pleciidae > Penthetria > Penthetria funebris. The sequence continues at coordinate 3,691 of JANSTX010041417.1, read as the reverse complement.
TAGAATACGAACGTGACCAAATAAAGATCACTGTAAACATCTGCACCTCTAAAGCTGCGTATGTCCAACAGTGAGTTTCTCCACATGTTACTAAATATTATTTGATTACTTGTACTAGTGTCAGGGCATAACGTATAAACAAGTTGTTATTGTTGAATATTGTACCATTATATTTGATTTTTTAATCCAATAGAAACTTCGTAATAAATACATATTTTTCATCCATTGATGCTTATTCAGTTATGCTGCACGAATTTCAACAACAACTTCTCTAGTGACACGGTACTTAAATTGTTTGGCTACTACAAACAATGCCATAAATATAATATGGGTGACAACAGATAAGGAACATTTTGGCATCGAGAAGATGATTTTGTTATATAAAGAGTTACAATACATCCAGTCCATGTATGATGACCCCTCAGTTTTAATCGAAAAGACAGAAGAGAAAATATAAAGAAAGTGCGGTTTAATGGCAATGTATTGAGATCCTTAACAAATCTCCAAGACATAATATTACAAGTACTTAGAATTTAGAAAAATAGCAATGAATATATTTATCGACCTATTCAGAATTATTTAAAACTTTGTAGTGCTATTGAACGATATAGACCGCACAACTATTATCTTCTTAAGATAAAATTGATGGTTGACGATATAATATGTAGATTCTGTATCGATATATAAGAGCATATTTTAACTAAATAACATGCACTATGGAAATGGATAAGGTTATAACTAAAAGATTATATTATGAATGAAATCAACTTCAAACAAAGAATTTAATGCAATTTCTGAAGAAAATTAACACTTATCGGAATAACGATAAAACTTAGAGGTAGTAGTGTAACGAGAACTACTATGTTGTAAATACACCGCATTTATCTGCATTTTAATGTTAATTGGAATTTCTGTTAGTACATATAAATTGCTTATAAGTACATACGAGATACATACAAGATTTTATGATGCAAACCTCAATTATATTACTTTCATTTCGGCACCCATTGATAAAAAAAAAAAAACAAACAAATATTTAGCTGGAAGCAAAAATAAATCCCTTTTCAAAATTCAAAGATATTATCTAAGCCTCTCAAATACAGAAATAACATATCTATTTCAGAATAAAGAACAATTCAACAAATAAATACATCTGCCACGCAATTACATTTTAAGAAAAAGAAAAAGATTTTCCAGAAGATACTCGTATTTATAAGCGAAAAAAACTGTGATATACCTTTTTTTTCTAATGTTTTAGAATGTTTTTTTCTATTCCTTGACGATGAATCTCTCCTTTCGTGTAACTCTTTTCATTATATTACATAAATATTAAAGTTTAGGATGGATTACTTATTTATATAATGAGAACAAATGTTATTTTATTCCATTATTATGTAATTATTATGCTAACATTATTGTAAAGTAATACTGAAAAAAAAAAACAGAGTTTAATGATTCCAAATCAAATGTTGTAAAGCAAAGATATGAAATACATTTCAGATCATTGGTGTATGCTTGTAGAAACAACTAGTGGTATGACAAGCTATAATATCTATATACGAATATGGATTAGTAGAGTTTTCTAAATAAGAAACTGCAGGAACAATCATAATTCCTTACCAACTACTTTGTAAGAATGTGTTGAGATTCTGATTGCTGCTATACTATAATTCGATTCAATATAAGAAACATCAATACATTCACATTGGATCAATTTATGCGAAATAATGAATTTCAGTTGAGATCTCGGAAAACAACAGAGGTAGAAGAAATGTTAGATGTGTTAATAAATGCCATAAATTGTATTTGGGTTTCTAGTCGTCATTTCTGAAATATCTGATAGTTTGGAACTGCCCAGCAGTCTATATTTTTGCTGTGAAAATGACGAGTATCTGCGCAGAAAAAGTTCGATACTTTCTTTTTCCCTTACATCACCACAATTCCGGCAAAAAGGGATAAGCGGAATCCTCAAATATTCCAAGTGGTATCTAACTAATTAATGTCCCGTGAAAACTGCTACAGATTTGATCATATCACATCGGGACAATATTATAAAGCTTTGAATCTCTATTACTGCCAAATTGGAATACGTATTTTTGTTGTTTTTTGGTAAAACAGTTAATAATAGCAGTGTATGCAACTATTGGTTTTTCTAGAGTATTTGTAGAATATAGTCACTACTAAACGTAGTGTAAATTACATTTGTAAATGGCAGTCCTTGCCCTAAATGTAAAAGTTAAACATTGACAAATTGCGATGTTGGGCTTTTCAAATTTTACTCACTTACTGGCAATTATATACATCGACTAGAGTAATCAAATGAGAGTATTGAGAATGGATGTTAACGAAATTTAATAAAATCCAAGAAAATCAACTATCAAGAAATCATTTCAATTCAGAATATATACATGATTTTTGTCAATCTCTTTATTGTTAATTCGAACCGGTCAAGAAATCATCATCAAATAGTCACATTTTCACTGTAAACTGATTTTTAGAAGTCTTCTTTCTACTGTTCAATTTAAAATACCACAATACCTAAATTAACCCTCAATACATTATCCTTCAATGCATTCATAAAATGCAATGAATCGATAGGTTTTAATTTCTTGAGATAAACACATTACTTATATAAATTGTGAATATTTTGTAAATTATTAATTTATATAATTAGCGTTTAATTGAATTAAGTTGATTTAAAACAGTTCACTCTCGTATTGTTGTTTTGATGATGATTTCATTTTCTCTTCAATTCATCATTCATGCAACAGAAATTATGAACGTTCAAAAAATTGATTGCATAGCATGCGGTCATGAAATACAATGATTCTTTAAGGATATCAATCATCGTTTTCATCTCGATCTTTACACCAAATGAGTGGTGCATATGGCGACATTGTTATATCAAATGCAACGAAATATTGATGGACTTGAGATTTCCGAATGAAAATTATAGACTCAATTATAGTTTCCTATATGGTTTTATATCTAAATAATTGATTAATGTGGTGTATAAATCTCCAGCTAAATAATTTGTTGGTAAAATCATTACCAAACGGTACAATCATCACCAATCGACGTTTGGTTCTTTATATCCATTTCTAACCGAGTAAATTATTTTATTATTTACTTAATTTTGTATATATAAGATTTTACATATGTGAACCTGAGTAAGTCAGTACCATTCTTGTCATATAACATTAATATGAACTTTCACTCTTCACATTATTCCAGCAAATATTTTATAAATACTTAGCTAACTAATCAGTCTTTTAATTGACCATCCATATGGTATTAATATTTCCGGTTGTATACCTAACAAGAGGAGTATAACATTTAAATGCAATATTATATTCAAATGGAAATCGATCTGACTTCTTTCCTCAATCCTTACTATATAATAAGAATAAAGTCGACGAGTTCATTCATCACCAAAAAGTTGGTAGCGAAAGTATTTACACTGTAAAAAAAACTTGAGGTTGAATAGGTTCATATTTTACTGATGATATGATGCATAATTGTGCTAGAATATTATTTGCGTGGGTGGAAGAGCGTTATCAATTCAGAATATTATATATAGCATCATTAAACTTGGAGAAATAATATAAATTTAATGGGCATTGACGTTAAAAGACATCCAGGCCGTGATTGGAGGGTCTCTAGGAGAATATGCGGCTAACATATTCTACTT
>JANSTX010041406.1:0-12727 GCA_027564355.1 Penthetria funebris | reverse complement strand
CCTTTTAACGTCAATGCCCAGGACAATATACTAGCACTCAATAACTTTAACGATATACTAGCACTCAATAACTTTTTATTAAATGAGACATTTCCTTGGAATTTCTATAATATATCAAAACTAAAAATTACCTTGATTTTTAATTTCTGTTACAGCTCCTTTATCAATCCAATTCATTGAGTCTGGTATTACAACATTTTCTGGTGGAATATATGTGATCAAATTCTCATTGTTTATCCATTCTTTGTCCGCAGTAGTTTTATTAAAACCATTTACTTGTTTGTTTATCTCGTCCGTAAACATATCGGTAAATTGATTGATTCCTAATTTATAGGAATAAATGCCTAATTCATAGTGTTGATTATGTTGAATAATTTTTTGTATATTATTTATGAATATTTTAAAGCGATAATTTTCCTCAATTTCACCACTATACTCTTTGGCGTAGGATAGCTGCAAAGGAAATATTGAAAATATTGGTTGAGAAATTAGAATATTCTATGTGTTATCTAGATTGGTATCTTTTATTATTAGGTTTTCTTCTCAATTTATATACAGTGATTGTAGAACCGGACAATTGTAATTGATTTCAAATTTACCAGTCGGCAAATCTCAATTACGTTTTTTGGAAATATTACATGATGCACATTGGAAATGGCAAACTGAATACCATGTATATATTCTACATTTCAAGAACTGTATGTAACATATTTCTCATTATTAATACCATTTTATCCATTTTCCAAATCTCATCGTAGTCTAAATGTATTGTAATTTCACTATAATCACGATAAAAGGGTCCTACTGTTTTTTGTTTGTATTTACTTGGAATTGTAATATAGAAAAAAAATATAGCAAAATTATAATTCTATTCTATGAATTACAAGAATTTCAAGATTATTTTTCTTCGTATTAAGGAATATAATATTTTCAAAGAAATAGATCAATGATTTCATTGGAACGACTACAGTAAAGTTGAGATTATAGCTAACTCAGAGTAGAATTCACTAATTTTTAATTTATCCTACCTTAAAAGAATTCCATTGTTCGTGGACTAAATCATAATAAATATCAGTGCTATTGATTTTATGGATAACTATAATCATTAAGAATACAACACACAAGACAAATACTTTCATTTTGCAACAGTTTTCAATTTTTTTTTTTTTTTATTTAATTTTCAAAATCACTTCAGAAATCTGCAATGGTTCGAATAAGACTGAGACTCGCAAATTTTGGAAGAGAAATACATTTGGTAATGTGTCCTTATGCTAAAGATGTTTTATTATTTCTTTGAATTGATAAATAAAATATTGCATAATATTTATTTGTACTACAAGTTATATATGTTATACTCATACATAAAATTTATACGAGAGTTCACATATAAACATAGTCTAAGATAAATATTTGTTAATGTTTTTCTTCGAACATATAAACAAATAAATTAATTTTTAATTGCCGTCCAGCTATAGATTTAGTATGGTGGTGATTTTAATTATGCTGAGATAGCATAATTTTTAAGTTTATACTTCAACGATGTTTCAAAATTTCCTTTAACTTTTAAATATTAAAATATGTGCTTTTATTCATTCAAATGATATTACTTTACAAAATAGTTCCTGAAATAGAGCGTCATTAGATTCTTTCAATGATAGTAATCACATACACCATCATTAATTTGCCATATGCATCACCTTGTTCTTTTATTACAGTAGAAAACATAACAATGAACATAACACTAAAAATTTCCCTTGTGCTTTCTACTCTACCTTATTGGTGTTTTATGTGTTAAAATTACACAATCTAATATGGAACTCATGGTTGTCAGTAATTACTTACCCACACCTTAATTTCGAAGGGAAAGAGTGAAGAAACCAAACAAGACAATTGTAATGTGTAGGTATATCCATCTATTATTATCATTATGTACATTGTATTCTAATCAGTCTTTGATCGTAAATTGATCTAGATGTTAACGGGCGGACATAATATGGACGGACAGGCGGACATATTGTAGATGGATAGGCGGAAATCTTTTTAGGCAATACTAAGCACAAACATTGTATATTCGAAAATACTTTGAGTTATTTTTATACTCGTCATAATCGTCTTCATTATCTTGACCTTTACACACATCTTAATTATTATGGAATATTTCAAAATAGTGGTGCATAAATCCCCAACTTTTATTGGTAAGTCAATAAACACAATATTAAAATCATCTTTTTAGTCTCGATCACACACCATACTTTCAGGTATTGTGATAAGAGTTACTATAATGACACTACGCAGAGGTAAAGATGGGTTGAGTAACCCATTTGATGGTGTCGGTCACTTCATGCTCGTAATTTTTTATAATACAATAAACGTTATTTTATAACATGTTCTTAATTTTTTTATTAAAATTTATCACATTTTGTTTTTTTTTTTTTTTGTGTTAATTTTATTCCATTAAAAACTATAACAAAAAGAGCATCTCTTCTGCTTGACTATATTTAATAATGTTTGGTAATTGATCTTTTTAAAAAAAAAAAAAATACTTAGAATATCCATACTGTTGTTCATGTTTATACAATAGGATAACTTGCAAAGCAAGCGATACAACAATTATTGTTTTTATTTCTAGACATTTTAATATAGCCTTTATCACCCCATTTCTTTCCCCAAGAATTTTTAACTAACCAATAATCCTGTCCACTTTCAGTTCCATATCCAACTACTAGAACCTAAAAAATGCATAAGTTTTATAGTAGTTTTTTATTTTTATTTTTTTTTTTTTTTTTAAAAAAATAAATATTTTAATTTACCGCATGATCAGCTTTTTTTGTATGACTGCAATGTTTTTCATAATAAATACCTCCAGAATAGAAATGAAACGAATTTTTAGATGCATCAATTGCAACTGCAATTGGACCATTTGTGGCTACTGCTTCCATTAAACTTTCTTCATTATCTATATAAAAAAAAAAAAAAAAAATTATTTTGGATTTATTATGGATGCATAGACCGACACTTAGATATTAAATTGCCATTTCTAAGCAAATAACATTAAATGGCAACCCAAAAATTGAAATTTCAAATTGTAAAATGTATGGCTAGTACATAACAGATGAGCTAAAATAAATTGTTAGTGACATATTTCATTTTTCACCTAGTCGACAATCACCCAATCACGTACCAGAAATTCAAATAAATTGTGTTCCAGTTACCGGTGACATTCTGTGCAAGTAAAAATGAATATATAATAGTAACTTATATGTTAGTCGATCATTCCGTATCATCATTTATATTGTATAATAACTGATAGATACAACTAGGTTACTACAATACTTCTAATATTGAGTTGCTTATTCATAAAACTGATAATAAATAAATTAAAATTATTAATTACCTTTTGGAATATTAACGAATGTTTTTTCATCTGATCCTATGGTATTTGGATCATAATGACATTTGCCCGTTTTAGCCTTATACGGATAACTTTTATCTGTATCGATACCTTTATTTGCGATAATATATTTGAAAACATTATTCATCCATCCACCGTTACATCCTTGATTACCATATTTGCCGGAGCAATCAATTGCATTCTGTGGTGATAGTGATATTAATTCACCAGTTGCACGAAAATGTTGTCCTTCAAGTGCACCAATTGCCGAAAATGCATAACAAGATCCACATGAACCTAAGAATTGCATTTTTTTTTTTTAAATCATAAATATTTATTTCAATATACACTGTATCACCACCAGTATAGTATATAGTCATAAGATATATATAACTTACGTTGATCTTTAACTTCTGTAACAGCTCCACGTTCTGTCCAATTAATTGTGTCTGGAACATTAATATTTTCCGGTCTTAAATAATATATTCGATTATCTTCATTTGCATCCCATTCCTGTTGTGCTAATGTTAAATTCAAACCATTCATTACATTATTCACCTCATGTTCAAACATATCAGTAAATTGATTAACTCCGAGTTTAAATGTATAAATTCCTAATTCATATTTCTGATTATGTTGTAAAATTGTTTGCATGTTATTTACAAATATTTTGAGACGATAACTTTCTTCCGTAAAACTATTGTAAGTTTTGTCAAATTCAAGCTGAAAAAAAAATAATACAAAGTGGTATTAGCAAAGATTGGCTGTAAAATTCGTAAGGGTAAACTTAAGAACAAAGTCTATATATAAATATGTAGTGTAGTCCCTATATAAATTGGACGAAATTCTTGATATAGCATATTGGTGATATGTTCGAGTAACGGATTCTCTAGAATTTTGAATATTATGTATAGAGGTCAGGGGTCATCGATAGACTATAGAGATTGGTTCCATCGATTAAATATTATATATAATGATGGCTTTCAAATTGATTTATGTGTATATTATTGTTCTCCAAATCTGATTGAACTTCAATGTGATGTTTATTTTTATATTTTTTTATTGTTATGATTACGTTAATGTAATTATTGTAATTTTTTTCAAACGAACTTGAAATACAATTTGTTAATGTTGATTTCTGAATTCTGATTTGTTATGACCTTAATGTTTTGTATATTTAATGCGATCTTTTAACCGGGCCTTACTGAAATATTGAAATATATTTTGGAAAACATGACCAATATAAGACTGAAAACTTGCCGTACAATCAAATTCATTGTTGAATAAAACATATGTGCGTTTTTATCGTAAAGATAAATTTGGTTTTATGGATTTTTTTTTATATTTTCTACAAAAAACATAAACCAATTTATCAAAAGGATTTTATAAGAAAAAATGATTTTTAATTCTTAGAATATTATAATTGTATGTTCTCGTCAGCTTTTTGTTTGGTAAGGTTATGACGTAATTATAATGGCAATAATTAAATGAGTAATTTGCATATTACAATAGATAAGACTTAACTATTATACCTTATAAGTGTTCCACTGTTCTTGAACTAAATCATAGTATATGTCAGCATTAGCAATGCCCAAACATAAACAAACTATTAAAAATAACATTATGCTCTTATACTTTTCGGTTTATAATAAACTTAAGTCAATTGCGTCTCAAAATTAACTAAAATATAAGAAATAAATTAACTATCAAGAAGTCTAGTTAATAACTTTACAACAACAAAGACCAAAAAAACAAGTCACAATAAAAATTATAAATAATTTTGTTGATAAATAAATACTTTGGAACTGATATATGTGATTTAAATTGAATGCATATTTAATCAATGATTATATTCAATCTTTATTAACTTATTATTCAGATCAAACTAAAGTAAATTAAGTAAAGTGACTTAGAGCAAACAAATGACCATTTACCCATACGATACATAAATTTACTTTAAATGTAAAGCATTATCTGAATTCACCATCGTCATCTTAATCTCTACGCCAAATTACGATGATAATTTACCGTTTCCAATGTGTAATATCAAATCACATTATAGTTTCCGATATACTGTGCGAAACATGTAGTTGTTAGGTTCAAAAATGTAAATAATTCAAGAGCCAAAGCTTTCTTAATAATAGCTAGCTCCTGTATATACCCAAAGTACATGGTGTTCTGCATTCAATTGATTGAAGACGAAGTACTACAAAACATTTCATGGACTACGGTTCAATTAGTGGTCAAACAACAACTAAGGCAGTCGGCGCCCAACTGTAATATATCACCCGAAGTTGGATGACACAAATTTGGATGACATTGTATCAATATTAGATCTCATTATCGTTGTCTAATGATATTTCATTTTAACCTTGTAGAAAGAGCTCATTTTACATTAGTTCTTAATAAAATGATAGTGATAAAAACATTTAAAGTGATTATCACAATCACCATTAACGAAGGTTCATGAAATTGTGAATGATGTTTAAATTTTACTATGACCACAATTATAGTTTGTATTTGCGTTATTGACTAGTTGATATCACCAGTTATTTCAAAATAAAATCTAGTTAAATTCATCCATGTATTTAAATAACTTTCTATAGTTTCAAATTCAAATTAGTTTAAAATTATCATCTTGATCGTTTTTTTTAGCCCTAGATTGATATTAATGTGTGTTTCTATTCTATTCTATTGATATTAATATGTTTCTTTTAATTATCATGCTCTTGAACATTATTGACATCCAGTTGAGCTACAGTATTATACTCATATATATCGATGTGAATATTTAATTTAATATCTATCTTTAGAACACTATTTTCGTGTCCATTGTTTGCAATACATAATCTCTGACATAATATTCTATCACTATGAACTATCGTCAAATCCTATCAATATGGCAATTTTTATGCCACCGGCATACCTCGACTTTCACAATAAATATGCTACAATCTTTGATAAAATCTTCGAGCAATAAATCAACGATTGACTCTGATTGTTACTCAAATGTGGCACACGTGAGTTGTAATAATAATAATGATAATTTTTTCAATATACTTGTATGAAAACATGTGACAGAACTAACTATATATTGACTTCATCATCACATCACACGAGGAGGTAAATATATAGGTTTAGCAAACAACATAATTATTAATCGTCTACACCATACAACAGTTTGTATCTTATTTACAATTTATTTAAATATTTATATATCTTAAAATCACTATATCCTTCATCTAAAATACTAATATCATGAAGTTTAGGGACAACACGCATTTCAATTCTAATCTCTTTGCTTAAAAAAAAAATGTACACATAAAATTAATTCGTTGTGATTTTTGTCATCAGATAATTTGAGAACATATTGCAACTTATAAAATAACGCAAATAAATTTAATGAATTCAAATGTACTTTCATTATTATTTAAAATATGCTAATTAATTGTAATACTTCAATTTTTATTTCAATAAAATAATATTTTATGTAAACAAAAATATAAACAAAGAAAATAACTTCATTCATAATATGAATATTATACCGAACTGTCAAATCTGTTAACATAGTATAATGCGCAAACCCACCTTAAATGTCTTGTAATAAAATTCACAAATTTTATATTTATATTGTGGCGAATGGAGTGCAATTCGCCATAAATATTACTTTAAAATGTATTTTTAATTCATTTTAAATAGATTTTTTTCTACAGGGTTTGTTTTATGTGTTTCATCGTTTTGTGGTGAACTGTCAAATGATTTATATTCGCATTATAGTACGATTGGATGGCAATTAGTTAAAAAAAAATATGTTTTAAATGTTATTTGATTTGAAAGTTTAATTTATTAGATTATATAAATATTATTGATTATTTACATTATACATTATGTTAATTAAGTGTATTGGAATTTGTATTTTATATAGTGTTTGCATTGTTGAAACAAACTGATACAAAATTGAAAACTTTCGTTTAAAACGTTTATTTTTTTTTTTTGCAACATCACTACCACCAAATTTCTGAATTGATGTTCCAGCAATTATTTTGGAATATTAAGGTAAAATTGATTAAAATTAATTTTTAGATATGTTAAATTTTTACTATCACATTGATTTGCGTACTGTTGAATTGTTTTTTTGTTGATCCTGTAAGTTATAGACTCCAATATATATATGTTATTGTATTTAAAGACTCAATGAAAGTTGTAGTTAATGTTTTATCTCTCAAATTAGTTTAATAACAGGCTACAATAATATGTGTAATCGTGTTAACAATAATGACATGTTTTTCATACATTTAATAGAAATCCTAGAATGCTGAATGGTACAGTAGAATTCACATAATATGTTCATATATATTCTTTGTTTGTAATTACATATGCTCATTTATCGTGACCTAAAAATGAATTAACATATTTAGATCACGAAATGTTATTTCTTGATAACATTTATAAGCGACTAAAATGTCGCCTTAAAACCTTAAACATCAATCCTAAGATATGTACAATCTTTTGGCATTTTCTGTGTACTACACTATTTAATTGCATTATTAACAAATATCACGAGAATCAAAAATAATGTACTGGTAACTTATTTATTTCAAACTTCAAGATATATTATAATAATGCAATACTTATCATCATCCATCATCCATCATCATCATAACGCGATGCATCCATCGTTATGATATGAGATGACCACATTAATTCTAATATATATGTATGTAACATCAAATGTCCAAGCAATTAACTTAATTATGATACAATATGATTTCAATAATATTCAAATGAAAATATAATCTCAGCAGTACCACTGTTGCAGAGTATTTTAACCCAGTTTATAAACACGATAGTTGTACGGACCGTAATCGCATAGTAAAATCGTCAATAGTATTTTTAAATCCTTCTTGAATATATTGAGCTCTATATCCTACCTGTCTTCCTCTTCATTATTTGCATTATTCTTCACTAATTAATTTGTTTCTTGGCCATTTCAATGTGTCAATTGAGAATTTGTGGAGTCTGCCAGATGTGGAGGCGTTGAACAAGATTGTTAAAACCGAAGAAGGTTAAATTAAATACACTTTGGCGACCGCAGTCGATGATATTGTAAAATACGCACTTGTTTGTAAATCTTAGGACAATAAAAGATCTAGATCCATTAGTAAATGGTGAAGTGAAATGAATGTATTATGGCCACAGATCGTAGGCGATGGTGGTGTTTAATTGACACAATATGTTCCTGCGTATGTAGTAAGAATGATAGTAATATAACATTGCTATAAACAATACCAATGTATTACCTGTATTTTTAGCCACATATCCTTTGTGATCGTGCGTTTCTACTGATACCCATATTATGGTAAATATAGGTAGAGCAATATCTGGATATTGGTATGCTACCCCATACACCATAATTGAAGTATTTTTAATTTTCTATAATTTTTGTCTATACTATTGAATCGTATCAGTTCTATATTCCAAGGACGGTATATAAGTACAGCCATTTTTTCAACATTATATCACTAAGCTAAATAAATAAATTACTTGGTTTCGATACATTGAAAACCAACTTATCGATAGATATATTTAAATAATAAGTTTTTCTCGAAATTAACATATTTAAATTTTATATGCTTCCAGAGAAGGGTTGACATTTCAATTAAATATTTCTTCTACTGAATACCTCCGCTAGTTCGGCACTGCGTCCAGTTAATGAGCCGATATTTCAAGTAACTAACGATCAAAATTTTTGCACATTCCAGATTAATTTCACTGTTGACGTTCCTCACTCGTCCCACTATAGAACTGGTGAGTCGAAGAGGTTATTCAGTTTAGTTAATTTTCACCATTCTAATTTTTATTTAGTTCTGATTAATCTTGTGGAAGACCCATATATGTATATATACTCGTATATTAATGCAACTTATTAAAACTTATGGGATAAATTTTATTCAATATTTAAAATAATTTTATGAAACTTTCTATTCCAGAATTATTCAGTACTTATGAAAATCATTACTATGTATATTTCAATGCAAAACAGATATTATGTGGTGTTTAGATCGTTATAATGACTAGCGTCACTATTCACATGTTAAATAGCATTATGATATTGACCTTTTTTTTTTACTAGTATTCTAATATGTTTGATGCAAAAATTATTTAATTATATACGATCAGTTTAGTATTTGGAACCGTGTATTCGCAAAAAACAGACTTGATTTCAAAGCTGGTAGATATTGCACGGATCACATAAACATATGTTAAGAAACATAGTCGAACAATCGATGTAATGCCAAACGCAATTATGTATTATGTTCGTCAACATTAAAAAAACGCTAGACAGTATTGATCGTGATTTGATGTGGATAATTGGTGAAATATTAGAAATACCGTTCAAAATGATGAATATTATCTACATTCTTTATTGTCAGTAGCATTGCGCAATGTCGCTTCGTGAAACAAATTAATGATGTATTTGATGAACATACCGGTATTAAATTTAAACACATTTTATTCCCACTATTGGCGCCGAGGTCCTGGAAAAGATGTTGTGGTCATTCATATAAGAGATGTTTTGTATGCTAATTGTGATTTGTAGTCACACAAAGTTAATCTGAAATTAGATATTTTTGAAACAGATTGTGTATCGATAATATTCTATGGTTGTGAGACTTAAAAACTGCCTAATATCATCATGTTACAAATTCTGATAGCATGTGTTCCTTTTTTTTCTTTCTAACAACAGAAGTAAATATACGAGTACTAAGATAATATTCTCTATATATTGTTTCTTCTTCGCAATAGAGAATATGTGCCAATAAATTATTGTTGATATTGCAAGTTTTCATTCATTGGCGTCTGAAGAAGTTTAGAATAGGCAATTTCTATCACATTCAAGTTCAATTATTGGTTTGTATACACTGATCTCATCTCAACCTATATGATAATTTAGAGTAACTTTAATGAAAGTCGGCCCCACGAATATAATCATAATGGATACAAAATGTTTTTTTTTTTATTTATTATCTGTATTTATTTATACATATATATTTTTATATTGACAGAACTCGTAATAAATAAAAATAAAACTCTTAAATTAAATGTATTCTTTTCATTTAAAGTCATTAGAATATATTTTAAATATTAAAAAGAAGGATAGAAAACATGATAAAAAATAACATTCGATATATTAATTTCGGGTATATAAAATGTCTTCAAAAATATTTGTATTTTTTTTTTTAAATTATTTTTTGATGATTTTTCATGGTTTATTCTTTTGGCATCCTTACGCCACAACAATGTTTCTTCTCGTCCGGAAAACGATCAGCAAAATGATTGATGCCCATTTTATAGGTCACTTCACCTTTATCAAATTTTGCATTATGCTCGATTATCATTTTCACGGTGTCCACAAACACTTGAAAACGGCTATTTTCCTCAGCCTGATCACCATAACTCTTCTTATGTTCTCGCTGATAAAAAATAAATTGCAATGATTTTATTTGTAGATTAATTTTCGTTTTTAAATTATTAACTTACCTTAAACAATTCCCATAACTCATTAATGTTAGAGTTTACACTCAAATTGTCCAAATCTGTTTCAGCTGTAAATAATAAATATGAGTTGTTAATTTTATATCTAATTATTGTCCAGCCTAATTACTTTTGATAAGACTACTTTTGATAAGACAATATAATGTGAATATAAAACTATGAATGTGAGTTTTTATACGAAATTAGCAACAACCTAAATATTTTTGATAAATTGTGATCTTCTAAAGATTTACGGATAGCATTATCTAAACTCTACACTATGAGTATAATTCAATTATTGCTCAAAATGTGAACTCTCGGTGTAATTCTTAATATTTTTTTAACATACATATTGAACTTTATAATTTGTGCCGTTTCTATTTGATGAACAAAAATTTGCAACTTCAACCAGAACTTGTGATCGTATAATTGTAGGACAATATCTCATCACGACCTTTATTCAACATGGCTTTAGCATTGTTTTTAGCAACATCATTCACTTGCGATTGGTCATCTCAGTGTATTGCCGATCCAATTCCAAACGTACTTCACATCTTGTTATTTGTCTTTAAAATCTCGTTTGATATTTTTCGACAGAAAAATATATTCAAAATATACAACACATTTGTCAGTTTGAAATTTAAATCTGTTTCCGCACTACCTTATGTTGTCAATAAGCTTTTCAAATATTAAAATTTCTCTACTGCTGCTATTTCTTTATCATTGAGCTTAAGGAGACATGACGTGAATAACACCAATTTTAATTAGTTTTGTCTTTGAATTTCGGCTCATCATTTACTTTCCAGTCCAATGTGAAGGACTGACACGATATAGATTACGGATCATGTTCATCAGTTATATATTAAATATATATTGCATTGCATACCTTTCTATAGTATTGTTCACATCATATCACGATCAATAGTATCGGATCGCTGAATAAAGTCGACAAATACAATGATGTTTGTAAGGTAGAATTTACGTTATTAGTTTAAAGAAAATTCTTCCAAAATATTCAATGAGAATTAAATAAATTATAAGATAAGCACAATTGCTGCCTGTACTGTGTGCTCGTACATATTAGTAATTATCGCATTTATAATAAAATATTGAAGGTATTTAAATTGTTAAAGTATAAACAAAAATATAATTTTAAAAAACAAATATACGATCATTTGCGCCTATCTTTTAAAATTGAAGAAATTATTGAACTTTTGATATTTTATAGCATATTATTATTATGATGATACCTCAATATATACTCGTACAATACTAGTTTTATTTTTGTTGTAGGTTATTG
Source organism: Penthetria funebris (assembly GCA_027564355.1). Lineage (NCBI taxonomy): Eukaryota > Metazoa > Arthropoda > Insecta > Diptera > Pleciidae > Penthetria > Penthetria funebris. Next base: position 500 of record JANSTX010041406.1, on the reverse strand, counting down.
AACTTTAGTTTTATGTTAATTTGTTTACGTATTTGTTCTCGTTATTGATATTATTTGGAAATAATTTATAAATGCATTGTATGCACACAGTTCAAAAAATATTCAAATTGGGATTTTATTCAAAATAATATTCAAAAAGATATCGACAATTTGTTATGTACCATAAAATTACTAATATTGCATTAGTGTATGTCTAATACGTATGATGACACCAATGATCAATGAAAACATTTTAAAATATTAGTGGTGAATATTCTAAATTTCATGTAAATTTAGCGTTTGTCTTTCTTCATCACAAAACTCACGAATAAAAACAAGGCAAAATCTTTCTAATACTTACATAGTTAGTCAAGTTAATCACGATTCTATAAACATGTACAAAGGATATCTGTCATATAATTCAATTCCTAAAAAAATTCTTATAAGTAATTGCAGGTTTGGCTTTCGGGCACATGCTTAAAATTACAATATCATTTGAAAATGATATTGTAATTTTAAGC
>JANSTX010041395.1:0-12734 GCA_027564355.1 Penthetria funebris | reverse complement strand
CATTTTCAATGGAAAGAAGTTTTGGATTCGAATTTCATCCTCATATTGAATATGTATATATGGATGGTTGTCTAAACCTGAGATTCTTTATATACTCCTACGTAGAGCAACAAACGGTGACTATATCGTTTGTTGCTCTACGTAGAGGTTCAAAAGTAGAAGCAATCTATATTAATTTTAAAATATATTAGCAGATCGTCAGAAGGATATACTTTCTATACATTAACTATAGTTATTAAAGAACAATTCTACATCAGCCTAATGGTTTTTGCTCATATGTATCAATAATATCAGTTTTTCTTTTCATGTTTCTATTGTAAAATGAATTAAATTTCTATAATGAAAAAAAAACATCATCCTTTTCTGTCACCCATATAGGAGAACATTCCCTGATAATATATGAGTTCCTAAACGTTATATCTAGATAAATGTATATGAATATAGTAAAAAAATATCTTTTTCAAACATATTTTTCTTACTTTGGATTTAGTTGTGCTGTTCAACTTCGACTATTATTATGAGATATTTCACATTTTTTAATGATGTACACAAATAATGTCTTGATCTGATGCTTCCCAGATTTTCTTTTATATATTCGTTTATAAAGAACTATAAAATATAATTTGCATTGAAATGCAGCATGCGGACTATGTGATGTTCTATATATAAAATCAAAAAAGAAAAAGATTGAAATATATGGAACTTTAAGGATATAATACGTACTCGAATGAATAAGCTTTAAAGAAAATATATTTCGAAACCTTATTACCATTGGACATCGAATTATAAGTTTTCGATCAATTTCAAGTCCCAAGAGAAATAGAATATTGAAATAATATTTAACATTATCAAAGGAGAAGATACTAGCATTTAAATATTGGAATGGGTACATTGGATGTAGGATACTATCGCTAATACTCAATTTAAATCGATTATCGTATAATATATCTGATGATTTTATACAACCTAAATATAACTTGTCCGAGTTTCATTCAATGAATTATATCATTTATGAGTATTATCCATATAAATAATTACGTGCACCTAGCCTCTGTGGTCCACGGTAATAGATTACGGTAACTATTCATTAAAGTAGTAATTTTGATTCAGGGGAAAAAAATCATTTCTATACACTAAAGCAAAATAAGTAGTAAAAATTAACTTTTTGGAATACCTTCTAACATTTCTGATGGCCTGATACTTAATTTCATTAAAATGCGTGCTACTAACCATGGATGCCAAACAAAATACTTTCTAATATTTTGGGATCGCATGACACTAAATAATTTATTTTAAACTTATTGTATGCATATGTGCTTGTATGTTGCTTAACCACGAGCAAAAAAAATATCCAAATATGGCTTAGATACTTTCTAACGTTTCTGTGCGCCTGATACTAATTAAAAAAAAAAAAACTTTTTTCATGGTTATTCGTAATGTACACCATGGACACAAAACTATATTTTCTAACGTTTCTGTATGCCTGATAATAAATTTAAAAAAAAAACATCCATGATGTTCGTAATGTACACCATGGACACAAAACTATACATTCACAAATTTTTTATCAGAAAATATAGTTTCTGATATGGTTTCACGGCAATATATTACAAATAAATATTCATTGAAGTAGTTATTTTGCTTCAGAGTAAAAGAAACATTTTCTATATACTAAAACAAAACAGGTGCTAATGTTAAATTTTGAATACCTTTTAACATTCCTGCTCACCTGATATCAAATTTCTTTAACCGCATTTTTATACAAGTTTATCAATTTTAGATACTTTCTAAGTTTTCTGATTGCCTGGTACTAACGTAAGATATTACAGTGAGCTATTCGTATAAAGAAATATGTTTGAGGATTAAAAGTATTATATGTGGCATGGTAGCACATTATGCAACAATGTTTTTCTTCAAAATCTTCTTTCAAATAGGTATTATAGTGTATGTGTTTTACTGGAATCCATAGAATAATAGAAGATATTGATGATTAAAAATAATGACTCGACGCGGGAACATATAGGATGTCAACGAACAACCGCCATTGTTCACAATCTGTAATAAGCATCTTCACTTCACTCTAACTTCTTGCACTGGTACTATAGTCTCTTTACTGATGGTTTTCTGCCATGCTGTTTTTGGATGACCGGATCTTCACCCTCAATGTTACGAAGTTATATACTAGTTTCAAAAATGGGCAATTTTTGATTTTTTTTTTAAATTTGCGTCTTTGCTTAGTAATCTCGTAGTTATAAAGCAAATACAATGGGATAATATATATTTGTATCTAATGTACATATTTGGATAGCAAATATTGAAAAGATGAATACAAACATTATGAAAGTATATGTGTTTTTTTATAATAATTTTTTTTTCGTTAGACATATATTCAATGGAACCATAAGTTTATAAATTCATAACGTCCCTTATTTATGTTCAGCTTCTTCAAAAATCTATCCCAATATCTATATTTTATATATCATATATATATATATGTCTACATGTACACAAAACAGCTTGTCAAACAAAATACTGTTGCCATTGCCATAAAATCTAACCATCATCCACAAATACTCCTGGTGCCATGTAACATGTTGATGGTATCGTATTATGTAATAGGTAAAACATTTTGTATGTACACGTATGTATCCTTAGTGAAATATTTTATGGGAATATTTTCTATTTGCCATATATACTCATGGTATTTCAATATATATAATATATGAACAGCTCCTATAAATGTCGTATACATCCTTAGGATAAATTTCGATGTTATTTAAATTTTGTTCACGAAGAATGTAATGCGTAAATTTATTAAATTACCGCTGTTTAAAAGTCATATAATTTAATCTAATATTACTATTATCAAATTTTCTCCTCGTAAATTACAAGGATCCTTTATACTTGTAAGACTATTGCATCACAAAGTGAAATTTAGCATATGAGTACAGGCACATAAACCTGTATATAGCAGTAAATATGGATTTAAAAGGATTTAAAGTACACTTAAGTTACACATATTTTATATGTATATGATATAAGGATGAGTTAATATAACATATAATAATATACATCTTATTATTATTATATGCATTTTAATTACTTTACAAAAAAAAAAAATATTTTTTTTCTTACCCTTGCAAGTGTTTCCTGTGGATCTAGCAGCGTAAGCTTATTTCTTTTAAGACTTTTAACATGTTCTAAAACCAAACTAAAGTGTTCTTCAGCATTTAGGCAAAGTTTATCACGTAATGATGTAACGACATCCTGAAAAGAAATTATGAAATTTTTTTTAGTTATTTGAATTCATATGGAAACGGAGTATAAAAAGGTTGTATTAAAAATACATTTTTTTAAAATTAAGTACGAGTAACTGTGAAATATTATAAAAATACCCTTTTGAATTTTAATAAAGTTATAAACATCCAATAGTTAATCGAATAGGAAGTTCTGCATTGCAATTATTTTTAAAACGTGTCCCAAAATTTGAATTTTGCGCCATTTGTATGGTAAACCCAAGTAGAAATTTTAGGTTGGAAACTGGTTATATAACGGTTATAGAACTTTGTTATATAACGGTTAAAGTTTGAAAGCGTTGACATTACGTTTTAAACACATTGATACCACGTTGACAGCTGGTTAATGCCCCCGGTTTATTATCACTTTGTTATAAAATTCTATTACTATAACGTAGTTTCGAGACGATACTGCAATGTTCTTATTAACGTTAACGCAGTAATAACGTTAAGTTAACGAATAAAATACTTTTCAAATTCAGTTTGCTATTTGAATTTCCTTGCCTTCAGCAAAGGCAGCAAAAGCAAATTATACACCACCTAATAAAAATATTCAGGAGTAGCTTGAAAATTAGACATATCCCATTGACATGGAGAGAAGCAAGTCATCTTCAAAAGTGTGTGGACACCGACAGCAAATTACATATAAAAAGACAAATTAGTATTAAAAAATAGCATTTTATTTGTCAATTCCAAATTATACATATTATTCAAATTTCATTTAATATTAAGTATTTCACTTATTTCAAATTAAACATCTTCAAATTTCATTTAATATTAAGTATTTAAGTTTCCATTTTAATTTTAAAAATTTCAAAGTTAATTCATAATTTCAAAGTTAAGTCATATTTAATAACACGTTAGGACGACGTTGTATAAAAACTTTTTATTAGCACCGTCCGTGGTGTCTACTCCTCAAAGTATGGCTTATGACTGAGAAATGTCAAATTCGGTTAATACAATGATACGATAAATATATGTTAAAGTTTCACAGAACTCAAACGTTACACTAATGTTTACTAACGTTTCTATAAAACGTTTAAAATACGTTGTCAATTTACTTATTTAAAACTGGTCATTGTTACAATAAATTAAAACGTAAGACAAACGTTAAACATTCAAATGTTTTAAAAACACGTTTTATTTATGTTACGACCTAACGAAATGTAATTTGGTTTCTATGATGGTGAAATAAAACGTTACATAAAACGTGTACATTTAAATCAAAAATTTCAAGTTAATTTTCAACGTGTTACCAATGTTTGTACAATATTGTCACGATACATACACGTTACAATAAACAATAAAATAACAAAGTATTAATAAGGTTGACATAAAACGTTAGTTACACGAAAAATGTCGACATGATTTGTTTATACGTTGAGACAACCGTTAATATGATGACGGTTTAACTTAGTTTATATCGAGTAAGAAAAAAACGTGTTCCACGTGTTGCTATATTCTAAGTTAAACCAAAACATTTAGAAAACAGTATATATAGGTTATTATTTAACAAATAGGTTTATTGTTTAACATTGTTATATTATTGCTACTAGGGAAGTGTTGCCAACGAAAATATAGAACAGCATGACAGCTAACAGTTCACGTTTGTTTAGCGCTACATTTTTAATAACTCAGAACCGTCATGCTGTCTTTTGGCGTAAAATTTAAATATTGCATGAATTTGGGACAACCTTTATTATCCATCAACTGCATTGAGATGTTTCCATTTGAGACACCGGTCGCATATATTCTCTACGGTATAGGTGTAATGTGCACAGTTTTTAATGTGCGTACTAACACTTTTCTATCGATATTTTTATAGCGATTGTTTTTATGGTATCGCGAGTAATATGTCCAATATTCTGGTATTTCTTCTATATACACGACTTGTTCGGAAATCACATTTGCATTCTGTGAAATTTACGTTGAATCGCGAGACAAATTTTTTAACGCATTCTTCTCTTGCCTATAGAACCAATGCCCGAAGATGTGCTTCCGAAACTTAGTAACTTTTCATAAATTTCTGCGTTCCCCTTTGTTCCAATGAATCAATAATAGTCAAACATTATATTTAACCTATTTGCACTTATTATGTACCAAAAAGCATATCCAGAAATACTAATACATTTTAAAAAATCTAAGGATAAAATACATTATTGTTTAAAAAGTAAAAAATCGCCGTTCTAATAATTAAATGCTACTTGGAATAGTTGGATTGATGAAAAAATTATATATCATACATATAATAAAAGAACCATGATTGAATCACCGACATAGTTAGTGCTGGAGGTGACATGGACTAAGAAGTATTAAGTCGAAGCTCTTGAGTTGAACGAGATCCGGAATAATTGAATTTAAAAATATATCAATCAATTTTATTACTACCCAGCTACGAGTACTTCAATACGAAATACTTAAATTAAAAAACATATTTGTTGAAATGAATTTCTTTTCAAGTGTACCTGACTAATAGTACATAAACAGGGAATTTTCATTAATTTATTGTATTTTAATTCAAATTTCAAATACCAATTAAAAAGACCAGGTTCAGAATGACAAAAAATAATAATATTTTATATATGATAGGCTTTGGGAAATCTCGTTTAATTATGCATTAGCATTAGTAGAGAGAAATGAAAACCTTTACCAACCATTTAATTTTTTTAAAAAACGTATTTTTTAAACATCAGCAAGTAAAATGACTACCCATTGAAAATATAAACTTATGACAAGTACATTTTGCACATGTTATGTGTGTACATCACTTTAAAAAGCACAGCATATTTAAATTATTAATTATATGTTGAGTGCCTTTTAAAGTGCTATTTTAAAGAGTTTATTTTTTAATTTATTTTTTTTGCATTATTTTTTGAATTATGCATTAAAGAATAAAACATTTCGAATATAAAATATTCATTATGCAATTTAATTGCAGTTGTCAACGCATCATCACATATTTATTTGGCCAAAGTTTTTTTTTTTGTTTTTTTGCACTAAAGTTATTCTTTAGAGAGTGGATACCCTTTAATGTTCAAAACACAAAATAACTTTTTATTGGCTCGTGCCGATAGATGAGAAGGGTATGAACGCAGGAATTTGAAATTTGTGTTTGATTTAAAAACCTGAAGGCCATAAAATTCACACAACTTCAGACAGACGGTTCCAAAAGACAAGAAGTATGCGACATAAAAGTGCCTCGAAATTTAAGCGTGTGACCAAATGTAAATTCAACAGAATACTATTGTGATAACAGAGCAAGTCATGTATTAAGTGGAAATACCCGAATATTGGACATATTGCTGGCAATCTCAACAGCAGAACAATTGCCATGATAATATTTATAGGAAAGTGATAGCGCCCCCACATTACGCATATATGTTGAAAAGAATCTATATGATCTGTGATTTGTTTTTCACCTATTAAAATAAAATATAAAATATTTCTTACTATGAAGCAGAAGTTCAAGACTTTTGGCCGCGTTGTTGGCCACACATAAGATGTGATCATTTCATAGTAGTTTAGAATTGATATGCGTTCCGTGAGAGTACAGTGCAGACCAGAAGAATTGCACAGTAAATTACCATCGAATCGTATAGTTGGATCGGTAGTATTTGACTTATGCGAAAAAATACACAATTGCGTATTATTCGCATTGAAAATTACGAGATTTCTCCGTCCCCAATCAGAAATTAAATTTAAATCACTGTTAAGAGAATTGTCCATATCAGCACGAAGCGACCTGATCATGACACCGAATTGCCTTTTATCGAAATAGTTCATTAATAGTTAATTTGAAATCTATTTCACAGTAAAATTACAAATAGATTATTTCTTATGTTCAGATGACTAATGAAGTCTAGTTGCATGATAGTTTTCTATTAAGAAATGCCATAATATGCGTATGCACAAGAATATAGTGTAGGATGCTTCGTGAATGTGATTTAGGGTATTTCAGATAGATGTAATAAAAAAATTTAGGGGTTATAGTTGTATGCACTTATTCTCGTTGTACGATGTACGATAAATATCGTCCTGAAATTGTTCTTAAATTCAACAGTATATGAAAATCATTTGAGTCAATGTATCTTTCAATAGCTGTGATACAATGGGTTTTTTAATAGGTGTGACGCACTTTTCAATATGAATTGCATCCGACAGGGATGTCTGATATATGCAAAGATGTATTTTTTTTGTTCATTACAGGCATACATAATCATCAGGGATCGCTATACAAATGAACAACGTTTAAAAATCGTTCAATAATTTTATCAAAATTCGCGTTAGATTGCTAAAACTCAAAGACTGCGTCCTGAATGTTATGGTCCATTTCGTCGAATTGTGGTGGTTAGATTTGAAATAAATTTTTGTGTAAAAAATACCACAACATTAGTACGTCAACGAAATGTTTGTAGTGAAGTAAATATCAATGCTGTAACTGATATTGTTGATGAAGATCCAAATTTATCAATTTCACGTCGATCTTAAGAATTAAACATTTTTGAGAAATGAAGATTTGGATTAAAAACCACATAAGATTGACAGAATTGACAATTGACACAAGAACTGAAGTCAAACGATCATTTAATGTGTCGTCTTTTATCTGTTTGGGCATTAGTACAGTATAAAGTTGATTCACTTTTTTAAATTAAAAAATCATGTTTTCGGAAGAAACAAATTTCTCGTTAAATGGATACGTCAACAAGCAAAATTGCCATATTTGGTATAAAAATAATCCACATGCATTTAAAGATGTACCATCACATTCAGAAAAATTAATTCTTTGCCATGCATTGCATGCTGGTAGTCTCATTGGACCATATTGGTGCAACGTTACAGTAAATGGAGTTCGATACAGTGCAGCTGAATGATTGAATGTGGTTTTGACAAGATGGTGCTACGTCTCATACAGCTCATGAAACAATAGATTTATTGCGTGGTATATTTAATGACTCGCTTATTTCACAACTTGTCGACTGAAAGCCGATATCAGATCGAATTATTACAGCAAGATTTAAAAGTTGTGTTAAATTTGTAACAATAGTGCAGATTTAAGCACCTACAGAATAGGCATCGTCTGATGATAAGGAGGCTCTTATAGTCAACTTTACAGTGCCTGGTTGAGATTAACAGAACGGATCATCATTTAAATATACGGGTGATACATCCCATATGAAATCTTGCAATGCAATTTATTTCCAGGATAAATTAATAAACGTATTTGATATGATTATAGTTGTGTTCGAGAATATTGCAATAGATTGCAGATGGTGATCAAATACAGTGAATTTTCAGATGGATTTTATGTTAAATATGAAAAACAATTGAAGTTATGAGATCATTTTTTTCAATTCTGAATTTGAATGAAATTTGTTAAATGAAAAACTTGAATTTCAATTTAAAATTTTAAATTAAATACTCTAACAAAAAATGTTTTTAGCATTTTCTTTACATTCCATTATTTTCCAGTTTGTACTGTAAAACAAACAATTGGATCCTTTTTTTTTGTTTTGGCAGTCGATTTCAACTTTTAAATTTTCCTGTTTCTGTTTTTCATTCTGACGATTTACAAAATGCTTATCAAGCTCTATGTTAAACAAATAGGAGTAATGCCTCCTTTATATATATGTATATATATATATATATATATATATATATTCAAATAAAATACAATTTTCCATGAATTGTTTTTCCATTTTTCCGATACGTGCAATAATGAAAACCTATTAATTATTACAGTATGTATGAAGATATAATAAATCTCGGTACTTCATTGTTTGCTTAGCATTTTCTGAATTATGCTCATTATTTACAGAACATTCATGTATAGTTTGAAAGTCGGTTAAGTATAAATCGATAAATATTTACATATATCAAATATTATTTTTATCGCTGTTATTTTACTATTAAAACTGTTACAATGATTTTAAAAAATCACAGAGTATATTTTAAATTCAAGTTTAAAAAAAAAAGGTTAAGAGGCGACAGAGTATCGTGCCCTCGGTGCTGGTGAACGGAGAATATGCTAAGGGCTAGCACTGTCTAAATAAGGACTGTGACTGGAAAAAAGGATTGCCAAAAATTAGTTTATAGTGAAGCAAGGAATGTAAGCAGATTTAAAGGATATTGGGAGAGGCATCTTATCGAAGTATATCACTCTGACTATAAAATTTTGACCAAAATGTGAATAAATTGAATAATATCATCAGTAATAGGACAGTAGGCTCGGATACCATACCGTTTCCATTCTATGGGTACACTCGATGTATATTAATATTGAAATTATATAATTATATGTAATTGTAATTATAACTAACTCTAAAGTGTATAGCGTCTGAACTTAATTTACGTGTGTATGTCGGAAGACTGGTCGGCGTAGGGTGGTATGTAAGTTAAAGTAAAAGTAGCGGTGATTAAGGCTCACATAAACCTCCTTAATAATTGTATAAGTGGTAATTTTAGCTCATATAGGTTCCAAGTGACTCGGATTGCGAAAGGCGATGCAATAAATTAAGTATATATACCTTATTGGGTTATAGTTCTTCTTATAGCTCTTCATACTCACAATAGAGATTTTGGTTTGTATGCTATAGACCATATTCAGACTTGAATCAGTTGTCATATAATTCATTATTATTATAGATTTCTTATACAAAAGATGGTTTATGAGAAACAGTATTTATTTCCTTTACACACACAAATACAAACATGAAATATACGAAACAATTAATCAGGCAGACAGAAAATCACAAATAATTTTTTGAATTATATTATAGCGACAAATAATCATTAATTATGGCGTAATTTTCTAAAATTAGCGTACAAGTTATTCAGAAAGTTAACCAGAAAATCATTATAATTTCATATAACATACCCTGACCTGAAATTCAATTTTATTGAATTTATTTCGATGACCGGGCCCCACAAGACTAACTGTAAGTTGTTAACAAAATGTATAATGAATTAAAGTTATGTTTACGTAAAATATTAAACTGAAAACTAATTTCAGTATTTCTGCTCGCCACATTTGATAATTTTGTTGAATTTTGTTAGGACGAAAAAATGGATCGTTTCTTTCCATTTGGATTATGAAGTCCTAATACATTAGGCGGTTTGTGATATGCGTAAAAATGCAGGCACATTTTTATGGTGCAAATTTATTTCTTGTGTAGTTTTCGTGTTTATAATTATGCTTGCCCGATAGGTTTGTTGATTTTTACAATGGCGATTGCCATTTAATCTACTGCACAACTATAATCCATAAATGTGTTTATATGGTCTGTGCAATACCTACCAGACCTAAAAATCTATCTGTTCCTTTTGGTTACCCGGTTGCAAGACTGAAAGCACGATAATGGCTATAACATTTGTTTATCGTGTTTAGCAAGGTGATACCACGCCAGTGCTAGCAAATACTCAAGTTACCGTTTTCCACCATCTGTATTATTAACTTTTCTTTCCATAACGTTGGTATTGGTCAGACAACCACACGCCACTAATAATGGGATTCAATACTGATGCAATGCCATCCAAGTTCACTTTCAACAGTTTTGGTGATAAGTTATCGGCGTCGGCCGCCTTACCGCTCTTTAGGTGTTTTAACGCGGATATGATTTCACCACGACTTGGAGCAGAATTTCTGAATCGTCTTGTAGCCGGTATTCGGTCAATCAAACTCTGAGCAACCTGAACTTCGATCCTATTCAGTAGCTCACGAAAGTACCCAGTCCATTTTTTTCATTTGATGAATCTCATTTAAGATCAACAAACCGTTCCTAGATTGAATTGGATGTACCACACCAATCACAAGATTATGATTACTGTACATTTCCGCGAAAACTTCTGCATTATTGTTCAACCTATACATTAGCGTCATCCATTCATATGACAATATTCGATCAGTTAATCTCAACAATGCAATGTAAAAGTTGACTATAAAAAGCGTTCTTATCATTAGCTTGCGATTGCGATGCCTATTCTGTTGGTGCGTAAATCTGAACTATTGTTACAAATTTAATACTATACTCTTGAATCTTGCTGTAAAAGGAAACCAATATTTGTTTAAAACTATTTGTTTCCTCAATGAGTGTCAATTTCAATTCTTGGGATGAATGTCTTTAATGTAGATATATCGAGGATTCCATGATGACTGTTGGGTTGGCACACCCAATTGAAAAATTTATCATGAAATTCTTATCCTTATCTTAAATTCTTTTGTAATGAAGTTATAACTTTTCGGAATTTAATTCCATATCTTTGTGATGCAGAAAATGAGAAAGCTGTACTGATTTGGGATGTGGAATGTGAAACTACATATAGTAAGTTTTTAAATACTTGTGGTCGTCATTGTAAGTACTGTGAAGTACAAGTGAAATGCTAGAAATATTTGTATATAATATATAATTGCTTAAGGCACAGAAATTTACTAATTGAAGCACATTATAAAAAGTTTATAAAATAAATGTTGCGTCATCAATGGGATTTGTAATTGGGATAATACATAATGGCAGTTCTCAGAGCTAAATACCCAGAACTACTTAATATTATAATTTTACTGTAAATAATTAAACACTCACCAGTACTGTTGTTGTGGCATCATACTTAAAAGATTTTGTTTGACCATTTTCCAAGAATACTTTTAGTACATTTGCCATTTGGGGTACACATATATCGCCTAAAGAGAATGCTGATGGCTGTTTAATGAAAATGAAAAAAAATACAATTAAATTTAATTTGTTATATTATTGTCTGTTCTGGAATAAAAAAACAGGAGAAAATAAAATTTTCTCATATATATTTTTGTATTGACGTTGTTACATTTCCCTAAAGGATATATTTTTGGGATAGTGACATTCGAAATTTCTATCGTTACGAGTGTAAGATGATATTGATAATAAATAAAATTCACTTTTATATAAATACAAAATGTAAATTAAATTACAAAACAAAAAACTATATAATAACAAACTAAAATTTAGTATCAGAAGAAGTTATCTATCAATTTTAGGGGATGTCTATATTGTAAGCAAGTGATGACTATCGTCGAGGTTACTTAACCAATCTGTACCTTCACGCGCTAACTCGATCACGGTATATTTCTGTAATGGCGTGTGATCGATGCTGTTAATGTCATGAAAAAACAACTCAACAACAAACTAGGAAGCTGGGGATTTATGGACCACTCTACTGAAATATTCAAATGTATAACTGGATAACTTTGCTTGATCCTACATTTTCCAGTTGGCAAATTTCAATTATAGTTATTTCAGTTTAGATTTGATGTTACATGAAATTTGAAACGGCAAATCGTTATACCGCCTTATGCGCCCTCGAGGCGTAAAGGTTTGGATAAAGCAAGTAGGAATATTATATGTCAGTTTTGTTTTATAAGAGGGATGAAAATAAATTATAGATAATATAATCAATTAATCCATTATA
>JANSTX010041384.1:0-12735 GCA_027564355.1 Penthetria funebris | reverse complement strand
AATATAACGACTTATCAATTTCATTAAGTATTTGCTTCCGAAAATATGGACCAAGCGCCTCATTAATTAAATACGCAACTTTAGTTCTGCCCAGGATGAAGTTCTTTGCAATATTTGAATCTTCAAATGGAGCTTTAAATACGTCCGACATGTTGTCAGAAAATTGTAATGATTCGTTATTATAATTTTTTTTTTAATAAAATCTTTATTTGAAAAATAATTAAAATTCAGAACACCTGCTCCATTCGAAGAGCTTGTTGAAATTGATAAAATTTTCTGAGATGCACAAAGATTGAAATGCAATTTCATTTAATAAAATATTATATTCTTCATCCACTTTTCACTATAGTGAAAAAAGTTTATTATTTATAAATAGTCATTATTTTTGAAAATAGTGAAAATAATGAAAATAGTGACGATGTGGGTGCCCTGCACATACGCCAGATACACGGCAACAACAGATAGTCTAAAAAAACGAAAAAAGTCGTGATATCACTGTGATTTCAGCATCGCTGCCAAAGCTGCGCAACGACTTTCTACATATTTCATCCACGAAAACGCTATCTATAACCGTTCCCGATATATTTGCATTTTAAATAAAATACATCTTCTAATTGTACCAACGTTTTTCATCAAAAACAAAAATTGCAATTTCTCGTAAACGGTTGGAGATAAGAGAAATGGTGTAAACGGTAAAATACGTAGCGATGTCCACAACATTTTATATACATACGCCAAATACACTGCTACAACAATTCTATAAAGTACTCCATTTTTCCCATGCTAGTGGATGCCAATGGAAACCCTATTACAAGTTCTAAACGCAACGCTAATCTACTGGCCGCCATGTTTGCGAATAATTCGAAGCTAGATGATTTCAATAAGGTTCCCCCATCAATTCCTAGGGTTGCTTCAAATATGAAGGCCATTCAAATTCGATTGAGGGTTAATCACAAAATTCTAAAAAATCTAGATACTAACAAGGCACCTGATGGTATTGCGGTCATGGTTCTGCGTAAATGTGCGTATTCTCTCTCTCTACCGCTTCGCTACGTATATATGGCTTCCCTTCAATCTGGTCATTTTCCATCCGCATGGAAGATGGCAAACGGCCAGCCTATTCCTAAAAAAGGCTCTAAATCGGATCCTTCCAATTACAGACCTATAGCCATTACTTCAATCTTATCCAAGGTATTGGAAAAAATTATTAACTTCAAGATAATATCTTACCTGAAATCCAATAAAATTATTCATGATCGTCAATACGGTTTTCGATCCAGAAGATGATATTTTGACCTATGTGACTGAAATTTGGAGTAGAAGTTTGCACATGTGTGGTAAGACCCAGGTGCTTGCACTTCACATATCCAAGACTTTTGACACGACTTTGGCATAGGGTGCTATCGTCGAAAATGGTCTCTTATGGTATTCATCCTGATTTGGAGTTGTGGATTTCTAATTTTCTGAAGGGTCGCTCGATTAGGGTAGTTATTGATGGCGTCACTTTTGATGGCTTCCAACTTGATGCGGGTGTTCCCCAGGGTTCCGTGTTGTCTCCTACGCTATTTTTAATTTTCATTAATGACCTCTTATCACTAACTGCGAGGCCAATTCACAGTTACGCTGATGACAGCACTCTGCATCATGCTTACTATTTCGACAAAAAGTTGAGTCACCTCGCGCTGATATGGACAATTCTCTTAGCGGTGATATAAATTTAATTTCTGATTGGGGACGGAGAAATCTCGTAATATTCAATGCGAACAAGACGCAGTTGTGTCTTTTGTCGCATAAATCAAATACTCCGGATCTAAATATATATTTCAATGGTAATTTGCTGCGCAATACTTAGGGTCTGAACTCTCTCGGAACGCATATCAATTCAAAACTACTATGGGATGATCACATCTTGGATGTAGCCAAGGCCACGGCCAAAAAACTTGGGTTTCTGCGTCGTTGTAAGAAATATTTTAATCCTGAACATATTGCCATTATATATAAAGCATATATAAGGCCTCTAATGGAGCACGACTCTAACATATGGACTGGGGTTCTGGCGACCACCCACCCTTGGTTTTCTCTACAGAATTCAGAGACGAGCCTTTCGACTTATAGGTGATGAACAAATCACCGATCACCGATCAAAAGATGCGCAACGACTTTCTACATATTTCATCCTCAGATACGAAAACTCTATCTATAACGTTTTTCATGCCCATTAAATTTTATACACATACGTCAGATAAACTGCTACAACAGATAGTCTAAACAAACGAAAACAATCGTGCTATTACAAGGATGTCAGCATCGCTTTTAATTTTAGACACGAAAACTCTATCTTTTCACTGTTTTCGAGATATGGGCATTTTAAATAACATACATCTTGTAAAGGTTATGATTTCCTATTACAAATCCAATAAACCTATAAAATGTACCAACGTTTTTCATCCGAAACAAAAATTGCAATTTTTCGTAAACGGTTGGAGATAGAGACATGGTGTAAACGGTAAAATACGTGGCGATGAAACATACGCCATGTTAATAGTTTAAAGAATAGAAAAAATGGAAAACTATCAACTATAAGTGATAATTGAGAAAGTAGTAATAGCGATTGATAGCGTTTAGTAACGTGTAGTAGCGGTTGTTAAAGTTTAGCAGCGATTGGTAGCGTTTATCCTATTGGAAGTGTTTAATAGCTATATGTAACGATTAATCGCATTTAGTTGGCAGCGTTTTTTAGCGCATTGTGCCGTTTATATATAAATTTGTCATATTATTCAGATTATTTTAGCAGAGTCTATTATTTTTGCCAATTGGTGAAGGAACTCGTGGGCGTCATATAGAAATACGTTCGGCTTCGAGTTACCAACAGGATTAGTCAGGATTCTGTGAAAATCAGAATGGTGAAAATTGTTTAAATTGAATAACATTGGCATCTCAATGCGCTTAATTCACTATACAAAAATTTTGAAAAGTAAGTAGAAGTTGCATCTCGACGTGACAGGGCTTCTACAGCAAGCCGTACTGGTTCTCTAATTTTCTATTACCGGGATTCGGGAATGCTTCTTGGTTGGTATATCCCGAGAAGTGAGTCTCGGGAAGAACCCTCTAATAGCGTGGGTTAAATATTATAGTGAGTAAGTGATGGCAAAGATGTATATATCTAGGAATAATTGTATTATATGTAGTGACGATTGACGCTCACGTGGGCCTCCTATAATAGGTTTTGGAGTGGTGATTGCAGTTAACGACGTGGGCAAGTTCATGGGTGGCATGCAGACTAATAAATGTTTATAGTATAATTCAATAAACTACAGGTAAAAATCTTCTCATTTCATCCACAAAATTCATTACGCATTATAAAATCAAATTAAAAGTTATTTCCACAAAATATTTTCCTCATATCATTTTATAATGAATAACAGAGAAAAACCCCATTCTCGCTATTATTTAATGTTGATGTCTATAACTTTTAATTACATTTTGTTTAGTTAAACGATTGATTAATGATATTAAAGTCAAAGTCAAATCGATAATAAAATTTAACGTCCGCCAGAAATAGTATACAATTTATAGAGAGTAGAGTCAATCGGTTATTTTTCCAATCAGTTATTTATTTATTTAACTATTTATTGTTCTTTCCATTACAATATTGTATTTCCCTAAGAATTTTGTCGATTTTCATTTTCGTACTTCTATATATAAAGGGTTATAAATTGATTTATTTAAAAACTTATGACATCAGCTATGCATTAGCATAACAATCCTCATCTCTTGTTTGGTATGTACACTAGAATATCGGGTTATTTATATAATGATGTTCAATTTCAGAAAATGTTCCATAGTTACGAGAATATATTTATAGCCGTAAGTACAGAATCTCATTCTTTAAGGTGTTGTTTTTTTATTTTTTTTTTTTGTCCTTACGAGATATGTTAGTTTTAGAAAATATACACAAGATATTGTATTGAAATACAAATATTATCTCTATGATAAGATATTAAAGTGATATTTAATAGTAAATGCATTCTGTGCATAGTTGCCAGTAATCTAACAATACAATCATTTTATTCTCAACTATGCATTTTCATAAAAATAAATAAAAAGTAAATATGAATTTAATCTTTCAGAATAAACAGCATCGTTAGGGAGAATAAACGTTTTTCTATATAAATAAATATACAACTTTATATGTTTCCTTATCTTGAGAAAAAAAAAATTCAGAAATAAAATTTGAATAAATGGTTATAATATTAAGGTAATAACAAATATTATTAATTGCAAACATATCAATAGGTTACTCAATGAGAATGTCAGAAGTATAAACCTCTAAAAATAGTGTAACTGCGGTATAATGAGAATGTCAAGCTTTAATCATCGTCTATGGTATTTGACAACTGGAATTTAATGCATCATTTTAATTAAATTATTCAAATGTGGAAGCGAACAATTAATGGTTGATGTAATGTACAAATTAGTATAAAGGAATCAAGAAAATATTCACAATTTCAACTAAAAACATAATGTTTCGACAAATATATTGTTAATTATAAATAAATGCAGGTAGATCGGTGATAAGAGAAGAGATGTATTTTTGAGACAATAACTTGTCACATATTGTAATCACAATTTGTCTTGATCAATATTTAATTTTATGTTATTCTTCTTACGATAGGCTTTCATTCAACTTATACTCATCTAAAAAATATCCTAGTTCTATCCTGCCCCATGTATTTTACATTTCCCTAGCAGAACATTTTCATTTCTCATCGTAAACTTGATAAAAGAGATTAAAATCTTTTGCTACAAACAACTAATTCAACCTTTAAAAATATATCCTCACATCAAATTCTGGAACGCAAAGTACTAAGATTGTGCCAGAAGACTAGTGAATATAGACATATTAATAACAGAAAAATTTACCGTACGGCGGGTATCGATAGAATTGATAGAATGTTAGTGATAAACGGACGTTGAGATTTTTAACCAAAATTAAAGTGTCCGAAAATCTCATTCTCAAGCAATGTAGCAGTAGACCCAATAGATTTACAGGATCAAACGTCCAATGTACACAAGATGTTAGTGATGGGATATATAATAATGATGGTTAATTAACTCGATGCCATCGGTGATTCAATTCTGATACGAAATTTGTGTATAACATCGAACAAAATGTAGAACGAGAACCTAAAGCTTGCTACTTTCGACAACTTCTGCATATATTCTTTTACGAGTTTAATTCTATTTCTGTGAAAATTCACAATTTTTTTCTGTCCACCATAAAAATCACGTGCCATTCTCTTATCGAATTTGTTTCAAAATTATGATGTTACATATGGAATTAAATCAACATTTCCAGTAGAAAGTGATTCAAAAACACCCAATATTAGTGTATGATGAGAAATTCTGTTTGTTCTGATGTAATCAATAATTTAGTCGTGGACACTTTGTGTTTTGTGTTGTTCTTTAAGTAAATTAATGTTATTTATACTATTCGCATCCTGGAGTACGCTTTCTGTGACATTCAGATTAAATGGGTTTCAAGAAGAACAAATCACAGGTAACTTTCATACATTTTTTTTTATTATGATATTTAGAGGATATTTTTTTAAAATTTCTGTATTGAAGTCGAATTATTAAAAAGTTTTATTGCTCACTTTAAGTTCGGAATGAAATTACTCGTAACATCAAGGTTTCACCTTTAAAAATACATTTTTATTACATGTCTATAATTTTAAGGGGGTACTTACAAGTTATTATAGCCATCATTAATCATATCAATATCACGTATATTATTATGTTGATTGTCAATTCATGTATTGATATATTGACTAAAGACTTAGGAAATACAAAAAAAAAAAAAAGACAACTAACAATATTTTAGGTTTCTTTTTTTTTTTGCTTTCGGAATAGATAACAGAATTTAAACGTAATGTTTTCTTATATTGATAATCATAATACAAATATATACCAAAAATCTTATCGAAAATTTCTAATACTTTTGATTTGGGCTTTTAAGTTTGTTTACCTAATGTCATATTCGTTTTTTTCTTTTTTTCTTCCTGTCTATGTTATTATTTAAACACACAAAACAAAAAAAAATGTGGAAAAAATTGAAAAAAAGAAGAATAATGCAATATCTAAAGGGAAACAGAAACATATCTAATATACGAGCATAGAAATACCTATATATTATAAAATATCTATTTGCTTGTTTGTTTGAAATTCGATTACAAATGCTAATATTTGGATGGCCTCTTATCTCATACCAAGAGTTTATATAAGGTCTTCTTATACAATTGAAAAATATGTTCTTATACCCTTCATAATAAAATAAAGAAAGTGTGTTTAGCAGCAGCACCAGCACCAACAGCAGCAGCACCACCACCACCACAGCATATGGGATGCGGTGCATATGAAATTTGTTTACGTCTACGAAATAAATTTTATTTCAAAAAGATTTAAGGGAATATGTTATTTTCCAGAGACAATAAATTATCAAACCCTATATAGTTACACATCAAGGCATTGTAGTGATATTATGATTTGGTTGAAAAGAATTTGAAATAAATTTCAATGTAGTCGATTTTTGAGACTTTTGTTTACCCTATAATTTACGTAGATAAAAATTTAGGGGCTAATCAATTTAGAATAGCTATATAAATATTGAATAGTGAATATACACAGGAAATAAGTAGGTGGTACTGATGGATAAAGCGAAGAAAAGTTACGATACTGTTATAGAAAGTTCACTTTCAGTAAAGTCGAAAGTCAAGAGGTTACATCCATCTCTACTCTTAATAAAGTTTACATGTTTTTTTTTTAATCATCAAAATCTGTCAGATGATCTCCAAAAACCATTGTCGAGAAAAGTGCAATTTTATTTGAAAATTAATAAAATTAACTGTACATATATAAACAACACAGCGTAACATAAGTAGAACACAAGGAAAACACCTGAGTCTAGTGGTGATCGATAATATAACTCGTGGTATAAAGCACTTGGTAAGGTTGAATTTCCAATCAGCTACAATAGACGGGAAATTGACGACATTTCATTGATTTAGAGATTGCTTTGGTATTCAAATAAGTGAAACGGAATGGTATGGCAAAGTTAAAATAGAAAATGAAAATCTTGAAGTTATCCAAAGTATAAACCGTCTGTAATTGTCATTAGAAAAGTTTATGGAGAGTAGAATAAACGAACAAATTTTAATTAAGCACATTTTTTTTTATACTCGTACAAAGCAAAGTTTATTATAAGTTGTGATGAGATACAGTGAGACAACAGAAATAAAGAAATGAATGATGATTTATTATGTAATAATTTTGAAAACTCTGATCACTTAGAGTGAATTTTGATTCAGATAAGAACACCGATAGCATGGAGGATGGCAGAGAATTGTGACAAATATAATGTCTTTTTTGGATGATATTACTAATGCTGTACAGATACCACGAATCGTACTCACGTCATACTACAGAAACACGCAGTTAACTTATTTAGCAAAGTTAATCTCTTAAAATAAAATGAATTAATTGTATTTTGGGCATATGTTTTTAGTATATATCTTATACGTATTATAAAAACGAAAAACATATTTCGGAGTCAACTGAAGCAAACATTTAATGGTTCAATTCTGATTATTAAGAGATTGCCATTATATGAAGTCCCATCATAGTTTATTTCATTAGATATGATATGAATTTAAAAATTTATGATTCAATGTGAGCAAATAGTTTGAATTTGGATATTTTTTTAACGGAAAGGCTTTTGCGAGTAACAAGGAATAATAATGAATATCAATGTTCAATGTACATGGGGGTAAAATTTCAAACCAAAATACAGATATGTGCAATGTTGAGGTGTCATTTACATAAAAAGGTTGGAAGTATTTTGCACACAAAATGCGGTAAATATGTTCGTAAAATACGCTCAAATCGTTTGAAAGTCGCTGTGAATATTATTTTTATAGATCTTCATAAATTAATTTATGATTCTGATCAACATTATACATTAAATTGGCATCTACGACTGCCTTTAAATTGACTAAGTATTCCGTTGTTATCGTACAAGTTAATTTATATTGTAAATAATTATTGGATAAACGACCAACTTCCATAGCTCTTGATGGTATCAGATACTGATTCCTGTATTACACCTTTCGAAATAGAGTATAGATGTCAGACATATGCAATTCCATACAAGAACATTGAATGTTATGTAATTAAATAAAATTAAAGAAAATGGTTGTGAAAATCATGAATTAATTTCTAAATAAAACCATTTATAAGTATTGAGTCGCACATATTCTCACAGTCTATGGAAGTGGAAATGATTAGTTAAGGATTGCACACAGTGTCTAGCATATGCTTATACGTATATGAATGTACGATCAATGGAATAGTCCTTTCTGAAATCGATTTGTGAATTTCGTAAGAAATTCTTTGTTATATAAATCTAAAAGTAGAGAGATAGATCTATAATTCTAATAGAAGGAAGATACATCATGGAACAGATTTCCATGATGTAAATACCCGATAAATTATATGAAAACTTGATGATCTCCTACTAATTTTATTCGTTTAAAATTTTGATTACTGCAATATTGAATTATAGATTTTAGTTCACGGTTTGTATAAGAATCATGTTAATGTATTTGTGTTAGTAGCGGCACATTCGATGGCAAAGTTTTGCATTCTATCGCGTATTGGTCAATTCAAGGATTCAGGTATATATAATATTTTGCCTGTTCGGTAATTTTTTTTTTAGCAACAAGAAGACATGGATCTGAGATATCATTAACCACATCGTTGAATTGTTAGTTTGTACGCCCCATAGTCTGGAATATTTAATGTGATGAAATTTAAAATAATGCCTATACATTCAAATTTCTAAATCTCAATAAATTTGACCATACTTTCTAAAACTATAGCATTAAACGGACTTCCAAGTCAAAATAATAGGAGAATATATATACACACACACACACATCAGTAACTAAAAATATGATTTCATAAAACATATAAATTGTTAAAGCTATTAATAATAATTTATGTAATCAAAATCAACTTGTTAATATAAATTAAACAATTATACATAATAGGATTCACCTACACGCCGCATCTTAAATATTAGAAAATGAAGACTAAAGATTAAATATCCACAATATATACAAAAAAAAAAAAAAAAAAACATTAATCGATTGTAATTTATTATTGATTTTATTATCGGCATTATCATAATTACTATATTATTTAGAAAAACCATCATCTATAAATATTAATTAAGTATATACGAGTGGCATGCCAGTGTATATAAAACATTAGTAACAGTAGGTATAGAAGCAATTAAATTGGAAATTATACTGACAATGAAATATTGCAAAATATCATCTCATCTTGAAACAAATCATTAGAGAAACCGTTTTAATAAATAAAAATAAATTATCTGTCGGTTTTTTAATTTATAAATATATAGTGAAATTAATGAAGACCTTTCAAATGGTACATTAAAATGAGAACCTGCTAATAACCACAATTTTTCAGAGTTATTAATAATAATTAATTATTATTCCACTATGGGTTTCATGATGAAGGTTTTCGTTTTTTTTTTTTTTTTGTTTCTTTCGACATCTTCTCGCATTCATAAGATTTTCCATTCCTCTATTTGCTTTTCTTATGGTATAATTTCTTATTTTTTGTTTTTATTTTCTTAATATGCATATCAAATTAATTATTATAAGGCATTTAATATTATTTTAAAACATGCAAATGAATTCGTACCATTTAAAATTAAAATTAAACTTTCAGGAAATTCAAAGAATGGTGAAAAAAAAAAAGGAAAAAGTTCTGCAAAAATAAGAAAAACATTCCTGAAAACTTGATTCCTTCTGTTTCGCATAATTAATTTTAATTTTTCTCCCTTTTTTTTCTGCACATAAAAATATGTTTAATATAATAGTAAAGATAATTAATATGTTTACAAAAAAAGGGGAAAAGGTAATCAGTTGCAGAAAATATATACTCGAGTATATATATATATATGATGAAACCCTTACATTAAGGGTATGAATTATAGAAAGAGTTTAATAAAAGTAATAAATCAGAACAATTGAGGGAGTAGAAAGGCAATGTATGTATACGTATTTGTATGAATATCCATATAGGGTTCATATTGTTAATGATTTTCAAAAGAAAACAATATTGTAAGGGTGATTAACATTTTTACCATTCGTTTCATTTTGATCCATTTTATATGATCGTATCAAAGGGCAAAAGTAATTACACAAAGAATCAATATCGAAAATACTAAGTACTATTTAATGTATTCTATTATTCGTACATATAGAAAAAGCAAAAAATCACACAAAGAGAAATAGAAAAATGAAGATTTAATAGCTTAAACTGTCATTTGTCATTGATAAAATTGACACTTTAATAATGGTTATTGATAATTTTCATTGTAAATAATTCGTTGATAATAAAAAATGGTAAAGATCAAATAAATAGTTACAATATTTTGCATATTATTATCAATTTTTCATTAGTCAATAGTTAAAATAATTGATTATCCGGCAACTGCAGAAGGTAACTCAAGTTCATTAGTCTTTTTTATCCTTGTGATAGTATTGAGTACGGCTCATGAACCATATGATATTGTAATAAAATAATAATAATAAAACTTTCTCATTATTAATATATGTCTAAAATACTACTCTTTCAAATCTAAATCACCAAATAATATACTTTCGACACCATCATATCGACAATTCGTAAATAATAGCATTAAATAAGACTAGCAGATCTCAAATTCAAATACAAATATACGTAATATGTAATAATATTGTTAATCTAATTAAAACGCTATAATGAGTCAAAATTTAATTCCACATAACTATAAACGCACTTCAAATTGCTATTATACCAATGAAGTATTTTCAAAAAAAAAAACAAAACTCGAAAATGAGAGACAATAAAAGGTCAACGGTTCCGTGTACAAGTCCTTAAACATTAGAGAGATATAATGTGGATACAAAACATGATGAAGGACAGGATAATAATATATTCTTGAATTTCGATCTGATAATACGATCAAAACAAAAGGATTTCACCCAGTAGATCGACATTTTATCGCGTTAAATAATGTCGAGTTTATATCTCTTCAACTGTGTAAAGCTTCATTGATTCTAATTTTTCAAAATTTCAAATCGTAACCGTTTACATAAGCTTAAGACCGTCATCGTATTCCTATTCAAAACAAGGTCATTTATTGACGTAAATCGCATGTAATTCTAAAGTTTCGACAGTACGAGTTATAAACTTACAACTGCCTACTTTAATGTTAGCAATTAAATAGGTGCCAAATCGTCTTTACTATTTTAGTTCGGAACCATGCATTAAACTTTAATCCTAATGGGTAATAAGATTTTATATATCCTCGCAAATACATTCATAATTATGATGACACTGATTTAATAAACCATTATTGTTATAAAGTCCACAAAAGCTAAGTGTTCTTCTTTCATATCGCCAAAGTATTGTGTTTTCAGAGTGTCATACTCTTTATATAATATTCTGTCTGTTTAGTCAATTTATACATTTAACCAGGGCTTAAATTAAATAAAAATTTCAAATTTAAATACAGATCTGAGCTATTGTATTTATAATTTATAAAGATTAAAATAATATGTAGACAATCAACCGACCATGAATATTAATTCTGTATATGCTCCACAAACAGAATCCGATGAATTCACAAAGATGGAATTTTGGGAACATCTGGAACCAGGCTGATTATGGGTGATCTAAATGGACATGTTGGCAAGAAAAATTTAAATTTTAATGTTTGTCATGGTAGCTAAGGTTTTGGCAATAGTAATTCTCAGGGTGATAATATTTTGCAATTGGCAATGGCATATAATTTGGCCATAGTAAACACTTACTTTGCAAAAAAGGAGGAACACCTAATAACGTACAAAAGTAGTCGTAACTCATCACAAATTGATTTTATGCTATGTGATAGACTAAATTTGAAATATTTTATAGACAGATTGCTAGTAGCCAAAATCGTTCTTAAAGATACATTTGAAAACAAACGGCGGCACGATATTGAAAAAACAAAGTGGTTTAAGCTACATGTGGGAAATGACCGTCTTATAACAACGCTTTCTACATACTTAAGTCACAATTTACAAGATGGCAATATACGTACTAATACCTACTACATTTTGTACACATATGCCGGGAGCCGAAGGTTATATGGGATGACTTTGAAATGCTTTGCAAAGAGAAGTAAAAAAAAAACGAAATATTCAAAATTGTTGCGCAAAGAAATGCTGCAGGCAAGGACATACATTCTATCAAATCCATAAAGGATGCGAGTGGAAATGTTTTGATTGCTGACAAAGAGTAAACAACAGGTGACAGCTATACTTTCATCAACTTCTGAATGAAGAATATCCTCATCAACGGATTTCGGAATGCGGTTACTCCATTGGAGGTAGAAAATACTGTGAAAAGGATAAAGCGAAATAAGTCAGTTGGTCCAAATGACATTCCATCAGATCTTTGGAAATATTTGGGTGATCTTGGATACCAATGGATAGCAAACTTATTAACTAAGATCTTAAACGGAGGTGAGATGCCAAATTCATGCAGACGAAACTATCTCTTACCATTTTATAAAAATAAGGGAGATATACACAGTTGCTCTAACTACAGAGGAATCAAACT
>JANSTX010041362.1:0-12741 GCA_027564355.1 Penthetria funebris | reverse complement strand
ATATTATATAGACATAATGTGCTTTTGCTAGTACTTACTACTAGTTTTTTTTGTCCCTTGCCACCATTCAAAACAAGTTTAGTCAATGTTTTTTTCCTCGCGTCTTGTAACCTTTAAATGTATTTAAATAATGTCGAATTGGATTTATTATATCGCAAATAAGCAGTTTATTATCACATTTTACTATATATGTTACAATAAAGGTGGATTTTTGAAATGAAATGAAAATAAAAGTAAAATACACAATTGTATTAATTAATGTCGTAATTAATTTAAATAATTTTAATGTCTAAATAAATTCTTTTTAGGTACGGGGTGTTGGTGCTGGTGGTATTGTTTCAAGTGCTTTTTGTTTACTGTATAAATTATATACATTACGATTGACTAGAAAACAAATAAATGGTCTATTGACACACACTGATTCACCTTATATAAGGTCGCTAGGTAAGTGGTAAGTCAATAAAAGACGTTTTTTTTCTTTTGTTTCAATTTCCAAAAGTGTAAATTTTATTGTATTTATTAAATTAAAAAATATTTTTAATAAAATAAATAACTATAGGTTTTATGTACATACGTTATACACAACCACCGGCTGATTTATATGATTGGTATGAAGAATATTTACAAGATGAAGAAGAAGTAGATGTTAAAGCTGGTGGTGGTCAAGTAAATAAATACAGAATTTGTCTTTCTATTTTTATGAATATTTTTGATTTAATCTTTTTTTGTTGTTAATTAGGTTATGCAAATTGGTCAAATGCTTTATCAATGGTTGGTAAAATTGGATTGGTTTTCAACATTATTTCCACGCATTCCAGTTCCAATACAAAAACAAATTGAAAGTAAACTTACTGAATATGCACGTGATTATAATATAAATTTTCAGACACGTAATTTACCACAAGACCGTGATAATAGTTTTGGTGGTGGAGGAGGAACTGATTTTGGGGGTGGAGCTGGTGGTACCGCTGGAGGAAGTAATACTATTAAACGTGACGGCGGTAGAGAATATTTTGATCGGAATCGTGAACGTGATAGAGAAAAAGAAAGGTATTCTACATCAAATTATAAAGATGATAGAAGAGTTCGATCACGATCAAGAGATAAAAGAGACGATAGAGAATATCGTGATAGTCGAGATAATCGTTCTCGGTATAGAGATCGTGATCGTAATGAACGTGATTATAATAAAGATCGTGAACGTAGTAGTGATTATGTTAAACGGGAAAAGGACTATTCTAAAAATGATGAACGTAATTGTAATAATAGTAAATATCGAGATAGAGATTCTGATAGAAAATATCGCTAAAGATATTTATTCTAATACTTTAATACGGTTTTAATTTTTTTTAGATTTTTAATTAATTTACATGTTATGTTAAACATTGAATTTAACGTATTTAATCTTATAATAGATTTACAAAAGAACAAAATAAATGTAACTAACATGAATTTTTAATTTTTAGTATTTATGTCGCTTAATTTTGCGTCTTAATGAGCACGTCAATTTTCAAACAAACTATAATTTTTTTTTTTGTCATTTAGTATATTGACAAATAATAATTATTTTTTTGTTTTAAATTACAGAAATTATTATCGAGATCATTATTTGAAATAATATAATATTAAGTTTCTTAATATTATATTGTTTTCTATATAATATTAAAATATTGATAAAATATGAATAGAAAATATGTGACAATTCTAAAGTATACTTAATTTTTAATCTACTAATTTTATGTAGATACGAGTAAGCTTATATATTCATTCTTATAATAAAAGAGCATGAATTATTTTAATAATGTTGACAACAATTATGTAATTATTGAGTATGATTTATTAAATAAAATAAAATAATAAAAAAAGGACACTTTGTCTATTTTATCATGTGAATATGAGATAGAAAATTTTATTAGCATTAACTTACAATTGTAAATGCAAATTATTATTGGATTTTTGTTTTTCTAAATAATAAACTAAGATCAATTAAATAATGTTCACATTTTTTATATGAAATATTAAGTTTATTAATCAAAAGATTTTAAGATTGACTACCATCATATTGCTTTTATTTAAAATATCATACTTATGTTCCACAAAAGAAATTGACCACTGATTTTGTTTGAAGAATACGAGATTGATGATCTTAACGTTTCTCAAATTTAGAACCATATATTAAGATGCTGTATTATTGTGTCTCAATTAAGTGTATAAGGTTTAATAATACGAATGGTGATTTCTGTTGGTAGTTCGGTGAATTAACAAGTAAACGCATACGGATAGTTATCAATTTATTACAACCTGTATAAGTAATATACATGTATTCATTGGCAGCTGAAGTACAACCTTCAAATTTCTGTTGCCGAGTTATTATAATAAATTTATTAATCTTTTTCTTTCTTTTTTTTTTGTGTTACATTTGTTTCTATTTCGATATGCACTGACTTATTGTGCTGAATGCTATGAAACTAAATAAGCTTGAGAATAAAATAGTTATTATATACGCTATGAAATGCCAGAAACTCATTTCACATTTGTTGTTGTTTTTCTAAAATGTCTATATAATATGTATAAGAAGGTCGTAGTATCTTTATTTTTATTCGTTAATTAAATTTGAGTTGTATAGAATAAACTATTCAAATAAATAGCTTTTAAACTGTACGTTTTCAGTTACACAACACATACAATAAGCAGATGTGGTATTCTTCTTGACAATGTGACAATTTGATAAAGAAAATAAGACGATAGTATTAAAATTAATAGTAAAATGATGTTCTACAGAATGGTATATGATAAAAAAATTCAAATGCATAACCTAAAAAAATAAATAAATTACTAATTTAAACATTTTACCGCCTCTTAAATGCTGCTTATGGCGAAGTTATACTCCATTCGCAGTATAATAAACGTAATTCATTCTAATTATGAATACCTATCCAAAAATATATTTGCAAAATTTCTACGTTGACTTTACGCTATGTTATGACAAAAAAAGTGATTTTGAAAAAAAATGTTTTGCACCCCTGCGGAAGGGGGAGGGCCGAGCGACGCTACTTTGACTCAGATTCGTAACATACTCATAGAGACGCAACTTTTAAGGGGGCGCGGGGCGCTCTGCGCCCCTCGCACCATAAAGTGGATTTTAGCCAAACAATTTAGTTATTATTTGACTATTTCCACCGGCTCCACTTCTTAATTTAATTTAATTTAAAATTGTCTCTACGGCTATAATAAACATGACGAAAATACACATTTATTTATTATTAATAGGTGATGTTAATAATCCAGCTGGAGTAGAAATGTTTATACCGGTTTATAGTATGCATAGAAATAAAAAAAAGGGTAATAAATTGTAATGCGTTTAATCTCGACAATTTTCTACCTGAAAATCTATCAAAAAGACATCCATTATCGTTTATTCCATTTAGTTGGATATCTTTATGTAATATCGATGAAAATTCTATTAATTCATATGATACAACTAATTTAAAATACAAAGATATAAGATTGAAATAGGAAATGGTAAAAATGATTGGTTACTAGAATTTCAATTCATTAATAGGTCGGTACTATATATGCACAAGCCAACTATAATTTGTTAATAGTTCATTATTTACATATATAAATACTTGTGTTTTATTGTTATCATCATTAATATTTATTATTTATTATTATTATGTTTAATTTTTACCAATGTTTAAACTTACACTATTTCTTCTATGGAAACGTAGCTTTGATTAATTTCACAATTCGACTCTGTCTCTATTCTCTACAACTGTCAGACGGTCGGCCTTTTAGTGTTTTATTTTTTTTTCTAGAAAAATTTAAATTCAATAATTTTCCATTCACGACATTGAAAATAAAATTATTCGTAAATTAATTAATGTCTAAAAATAATAAAGATCCATGTAAAGTATATGCTTGTAAAATTCAGACTTGTTTAAACGGTACATTTCTAATTTTTCATTTTATTTAACTAAACATAATCTGAATTGAAATTATATAATTTTTCTGATATATTCAAATTTTTTAGAAAATAATTTTCAAGAATCATCTTGTTCAGATGCTTTAGAACAAATGCGTTTATGTTGTTTAAAATGGCATCATGAATCATTGTGTTGTTCTGGAATTCAATTAGAAAAAAGTTATTTACAAACAGAAGAAAATTCAATATCTAATAAAAATTTTGGTAAGTAATGTGGACAGGCAGACGCATCAGTCACAACGCATATAAGTTATAGTAGCGTTTAAAAAAAAAACATTTTGTTTTAATATTAATGAATTTACATTTTTAAAGGTTAAATTTCCAAATGGATCGAGGTAGTATAGGCAATCAACAAAAGATACAATATAAACCACCACCACGACGTGTAATTCCCCCTAGAAAATCCTGGATACATCGTAATCCAAGGGCCGTTGTAGCTTTTACAACAACATCAATGTTATTGATATTCTTTTCAAGACCAATATATGATATATTTTTTCGTACTGATTTTACACCATCAGCATATGAAATTAAACCGGCACCAAGGAGTTATTAATTAACAAGCCAAGGTCGTGCATTACAAAGAACAAATAAATAAAATAAAATATGGAATCAGTTAAAAAAGCAAATGTACGATTTCGTAATTATCCAATATTATTAGCAAAATGTTCTAAAAGTGCACAAAAATATGCGATATGTGTTTCAAGAGATTTAAATGTTAAGCATAATATTTGTGAAAAAGAATTTACTGAATTTAAATTATGTTTAAAAAAAGTTGCAAAAGAAATGAACACTAAATTATAAACAATATAATAATTATGATGAATGAAAATTAGCTGATAAAAAAGTAGTAAATAAAATTAGTAGTAGTGTGTAGTGTTGTGTGGTATCTTGTTTGAAAAATTATTTTTTTTTTTTTTTTGTTAAATTAATTTCCATTAAAATGATTATCGAACTAATTGAGAATATATCATTTAAAAAACATTTAATAATTAACATATTTATAAGATTGATATTCATTATATATGGTGAAATGCAGGATAATTTATCAGAAGTATCATATACAGATATTGATTATAAAGTTGTAACTGATGGAGCCAGATATATGTTAATCAATAAATCACCATATAAAAGACATACCTATCGCTATTCACCAATATTAGCATTTTTATTAATACCAAATTTATTAATTCATCCATGTGTTGGGAAATTATTATTTTCCTTTGCCGATTTATTTGTTGGTGTTCTCATTCAACGTATTGTACACAATGAATATGCCATAACATTTCAAGAAAATTCAGTTATTTTCTTTGAAAAATATAAACAGAAATTTAATGTAATTAATGCAGCAACAGTAGGTGAAAAACAACAAATATTACGTTTACCTGAAAAATATAAAAAAAATGCAATAAATTGTGCATTAATATGGTTGTACAATCCAATGACAATGGTAATTGCAACACGTGGTAATGGTGATTGTATTTCAAGTGTTTTTGTTTTATTAACAATTTACTATTTATTAAAATCAAATGTAAAAAATTGTATGACAATAATAGTGACGAAAACAATGAAAACTACATCAAATAATACAATTAATCAGTATTTTTTGGCTGGTATCTTTCATGGTATTGCAATTCATTTTCGTTTGTATCCCATAGTATTTAGTTTATCATATTATCTTTATTTGTCCAATAGAAAGTGTAATAATTTCTATGAATTTATAAAATTTTTATTAAAACCAAATCGACAACAATGTAATTTAATTGCCGGCACATTCTTCAGTCTATTTGGCTTAATATTCTTTTTCTATAAATCATATGGTTATGAATTTGTCTATGAAACATATTTATATCATTTTATACGTCGTGATGTAAAACATAATTTTTCACTATATTTTTATATGCAATATCTAAATGAAAATAAAATTGTTATGTTACCGGAAAAACTATTAATATTATTGCCACAATTAATAATTTTATTTTTAACAAGTTATAATTTTGGTAATAATCGTAAAACATTACCATTTTCAATGTTTATTCAAGCGTTTATAATTGTAACTTTTAATTCGGTTTTAACTTCACAGTATTTTATATGGTTTTTAGCCATTTTACCATTGTGTTTAATAAATTTAAAACAAATTAGATTGAAAACGATGATATCCTATATTTTACTATGGTTTCTGGCTCAAGGAATGTGGCTATATTCAGCCTATATGCTTGAATTTAAAGGTTGGAATATGTTTGGTTTTATTTGGGTACAAGGTATTATATTCTTTGCTACAAATATATTTATTTTAAAATGTTTAATTAATAATTTTGATATTATATCTGATTTTAAAATAAAGGAATAATTTGTGATTTTTTGTTTTTTTTTATTACATATTTGAAATAATTTTTATCTTGTGTACATCACATCGAAATAACCATAATTGAGATAACAGGAAAGTGGGAACAATTATCTGATAATACATTTTAATATTTCTTAAATTCACAGCTGTAAGAAGTTTTTAGTCATTCGGCAAACCATATGATACCATCTTTTCGGCCCCGGTCACATTTCATTACATCGTGATTTCTATATTATTATGTTTAACAATTTAAATAAAATTTTGATGGATGATTAGCATATTATTAAATTGGATCATTAAATCATTCATTATTGTTAAGCAACACCATATATTATTATAATAAAAAAATGAAATAAAATACAGTAAACTCTTATATTGTGTGATCAAAATGGGTTATTAATGATATATCCTGGCTAGACTAATAATGAATGAACAATATTGAGAATAAACGACTTATTAATGTACAACAATTTTTTTATTGAAATGTGCAATAAATAGCTATAAAACAATAAAATATAATGTAACAATGTGTTTACAAATACGACACTCGAAAGACTATTATCTATTACTTAACCACTAAAATAATAGAATTTAATATTTTATTTAATTAATATATGAATATGTATCAACTTATTAAATACCAATATTTAAGTAATATAAATACTTTTTGAATATGAAATAATAACAAATAATAATAATAAAGAAAAAAAATCTGAGTACTATGCATTAATAATTAATAATAAATATCTAAATCTATTCTTTTTCATGACATGAAAAATGTACAATTTCACCATTTGGATAACGTACAAATGCACTTTGATTGGAAAATTTTTTCCTGCAAACGGGACAAACACTAAATTCAGTTACAATTGCAAATTTTGATTCATGTTGCATACGTTGTTCTTGTGTTTGTAAATTTTCCGCATACAATAAACCCCTGAGCACTTGATTACGTCGTTTACGTTCCAATTGATGATTTAATGTTAATTCCAAAAAACTACGCAATTGAAACATTGGAATGTTATCGGGTAAAATCTGTAATAAGTGAAAAATACGAAAATGTGTTAGAATTTAATATATTGAAATTGATTTTATTAAATTATTTTCTATTTAGATAAAATTATGTTATAATAGTAAATAATTACTTGTAAAATAGAATATGGATTTAATTTGATTGCATGTTTTTCCAGTAATTCTAATACTGCTTCAATATTTGGCTTTAAACATTTTGGATGTAATGTAACACCACTGTATGGAGGTGATGTTGGCGGTATTAATAGCGTTCGTATTAATATTACGTACACATTTGTATTATCATTATTTGTTTGATAAATTGATTCACAATATTCGGTTGCCTTATCAATATCACCAAGAATTTGTATATAAATTGCCAATACCTTTTCATGTTTACCAAGTTTACCAAGTATAATGGCACGTTCTTCAAATAAATCTTCATATGGAAAATTACGCAAAACATTTTCGGGTGTGTATTTATTTGAACGTTTCAAAAATTCAATTAATTTACCACGTGTATTTTCCAAATGAATTTGATTTTGTCTGAAATATAATAATAGGTTATTAATACTTATACTTTTTAATACTTAAAAAAAAAATTACTTTTCTGCACCACTTAAATTATTTTGTATATACATTTTAATTTCATTAATTCGTTCACGATATTGTTGTATCAAAATATTATGAAATATTGGTTTTGATTCATCCCAAATATGAATAATATGTTCTAAATATGGAATAACCAACAGTTTATGACTTTTTAATAAATAATCTAATACTTCGGCACGTGCCAAATTCTCAACTTCTTGTATATCTTCGGTGAAAATCTTTAAACCATCTTCAGGATGTTTTTCGAGGACCCAATTGGCAAATTCAAATATTAATTGTTTATGTTCGTTGCCTAAATGTTGAAGATATTGTATGGTTCGTTCGTGACCCAAAAGACTTGAACTCTGTATATCGGCTTGTGATTGCAATAATTGTAATGCTTTTTTATGATGTCCCTTTGTATGATAAAGTATTATAAGTTCACCATATTTTTGATATTGTTTTAATGTTTTTTCTGATTCTTCTAAATGACAATAATTTAATCGAAGTAATGGTGCAACAAAGGAATCGTTTGTCTAAAATAAAAAAAAAACCAACAATTAATTGTATAAATTTCACTAATAGAAAATATCGGCATTATTACGAACATCGTAATCTTTACGCCTAAAAAGCATCAACTGTATGAACTCAAATAACTGTAATATAAATGTACCAACTACAAAATATAGGATCAAACATAATTATTCAGTTAATACATCGAAATATTTTAGTAGAATCATCATCTTAACATTTACGCCTTAAAGGACAGCATAGATTACAATATTTGTTTGCCGTTTCTAATATGCACACGTGACATAAAATGTGAACTCAAATAACTATAATTGAAATTTACCAACCGTAAAATTACAATCAATTATACTTATCCAGTTTACCATATTTCGACTACCTAGTTATATCGTGATCGATTGACATGACGTAAAGGTAAAGATGAATTGAGTATGTGTGGCAGACTACTTATAAATTTCAACGCATACTTTATGGAAACAGATATCGACAATCTCTAATGGTCACAAAAATGCATTCCAGTGATATCGCATGAGAGTTACGAAGTGTTGAGTGAATATTGTATTTGTCAATTCATCCCTTTTACTCACCTGTAAATAGCATTTCAGTAATGTTGTATCGATTATTTGTAATAGTGGATTTTTTCCAATTAGTTTTGCTTCAGTTGCATTTAACAATTCCTTTTTCAAATTAAACCTAACCTCTGTTAAATAATCAATTAATGCAAGCAATCCATTTTCTAAATCACGATCTTCTAATTTTAATAGATTTGTTACTTTTGGTGATGACACATTTGTTGATTTTGTTGTGTCTTGTGCTAATAAATCCGGAAACAATCGTATAACATCACACGGATCAGTTTCTAATTTTGAAAATTCTTTCATTGATTCTTTAAAGAATTTATTTGCAAAAAGATCGAATGCATATAATGTTTGTATTTGATGTTTTTTATCTTGTTTTTCATCGTCACTTTCATCAGAAATTGTCTATTAAGTATATATATATATATATATTTATAAAAAAAATCAGGACAACATTCTGAATTATAAAAATACCGTTAATTGCAATGCTAATTGAAATTTTTTCTGTTGTAATAAATGATTACGTTGTTTTGGAATTTCAACTGCTTTAATAATCCACAGTTGTGACAATGATGCAGCAAACAGAACACCTTTTCTAGCACGAATCAAAAATCTTGCTTTCTGTAATTCTGGTAATGTTTGTATAAATGTGTCCTTATTTGATCCCGTTGAATCTAATACTCGTACTTCAATTGCATTATGAATAAGTGCAACAGCATATGGTTCATCATAAACTTTAGATATTTATAGTATAGAGTTAATAAAGTGTATAAATAATCATAAAAGTGCATAAAGTATAATTTACCTAAAACTTGAAGTGGTTGACTCCATGCTAATGACTTAAATGGTTTTTCCAATTCAACTGTTTTATTACTATTACTACTATTGATATGACTACTTTCTGATGGTGAATTCAATTTCGTTTGACTAGTTGAAGCATTCAAATCCTGTAATGTTGTATTTTTTGGATCAACAGCTATGAGATATTCATCTTTGGCAACAGCAAATAAATTATCAATAAGAGATATACAAGGATCAATTGTTCTTGATGAACTAGTTGGAAATAAATCTCGTTTTTCTGGTATTTTACCTGAAATCTAAGAGAAAAAGAAACAAAAATATAATATAATTATCATAAATATTTATATAGTGATACGTGAAACGTTTTTTGTACTATAGCTTACATCATATAAAATATATTCAGTTTTAAAACCAATACAAATAGTATTTTGTGACCATGCCAATGCCTTTGGGATATCACTTAAATCAATGCTATCGCAAAATTTTAATAGAGTATCTTGTTTCCAATACCAAAATTGTAATTTTCTTTTAATTGCAACACACATTCGGACAACAATAGCTGTTTTACCGGTCATTGATTTTGATTGTTTTATATCTAAGGCGAATATTGTTGCTCCTTTTGTTGGCAATGCACAGTGAACCAGAGGAAAACCATGCCTACTAATATCATTAACACTAATAACATTATCTGATAAACTAAATAATAATTGATATTCAGGGATGACATCAATTTGTAATATTGGTTTTTTACTAAAATTTTTATCATATTGAAGTAATTGTAAATCCATTTTTTTATCGGCTGTATCATCGCCAACCACAAACATCAAAAGATGTCCTTGTCGTGTTCCAATTATTAAGTTTTTATCTAAAAAATTATTGAAATATGTAAGTACTCGTATAAAAAGATCAAAGAGGCGGATGGATAACATATTATATTGGATATTGGGTTTGAGTAATTGTTTATAACTTATTAACAAATTAAAGTTGTTATGTTAAATAAATTTTAAAAAGAATTTACCGAATCCAGTAATAGATTCAATTTGCACTTGTATAGTTGCTGGTGGTAAAACAATATATGCATCATGCATTTTAATTGTATTAATGAAAATCACAGATTTTATAATAAATTAAAATAGATAATATTTCAAACAATAACTTAGCAGGACGAAGTCAAGGAATATAAAGTATAGTTTATATTCCTTGGAGTGAAGTTATGTCCACAAAAGTTATGTTCATAAAACGCAAAAAAGGATAGTTCATAATAACACTATTTTGCTGTCATTCTATCAGAAAATAAATTTACAATTCGTAATGTTTACAATGGGGTACTAATATATAAAAATTGTTGTCGTTTTTATAAATGAAACATATAAATAATAGTTAAAGAAGTAATTTTGTTCACAAGACTATATCTGTAAAATATTTAATAATAGTAGAAAAATGTATTTAAAAATCACACAAAGATTTAAATATTTACCGTCAAAAATATTTAATTAAATTAAAATACGAATTCAGTTCGGAATCCTTTTTTAACTTTTAAATTAATTATATAATTAGGACGTAACTTCACAGTTGATAACTTTTAATAATTAATTAATAGATGATGAAATTACATAGAAAACAAAATGTTTTAAAATAATTTTATAACTGTGACACATAGATGGTGCTGTTGTTTCAAAGTTGTTAGTACTTCCGCAACTTTTTAGAGGAAGAAGAAAAATTAAATTTTTGATTATGTAGTAGTGAATCGCTGGTTGAAAGATATGAAGTGAAATGATGCAGTGTGTATTTACACGCGGACGTTAGAATATAAATATAAACAATAGTTTATATTCTTTTTGAAATTTTACCACAAATAACAATACTAACTTTCTTACTTATTTTTAAATATGCATAGAATTTTAGAATACTGCATACTTACCATATTAACGAGTGCATCTTCACTGCATATTATAGATTAGCACTGATTTGGTTTGGGGTGTCCAAATCTTATAAGTAATACAAACAAAACTATGTTTGTTATCACATATACAAGCTGTTATCCTGATTCCCATATAAATTTTGCTGAAAATTGACTGCGTGACTTCTTATTTCAATTCAATCGAAATTGCACATAAATTCTAAACTGCAATGAAATGCACA
This sequence comes from Penthetria funebris, assembly GCA_027564355.1. Classification (NCBI taxonomy): domain Eukaryota; kingdom Metazoa; phylum Arthropoda; class Insecta; order Diptera; family Pleciidae; genus Penthetria; species Penthetria funebris. Next base: position 758 of record JANSTX010041362.1, on the reverse strand, counting down.
TCTAGGCTAAAAATGCTGCAAGAAGATATGGTTTCTTGCGTCGTTGTAAGAAATATATCAGTCTAGATAGTATGTTTTGCCATTATATATATATATATAAAACCCCTATAAAAGACCTCTAAATGATTCACATATTTGCACCGGTCATAATAGTGTTATTGCTCTACTGTTCTGTTGATTATACACTTGGTTGAACAATTACATTTTGGAACACTTCTTATAGCGTACCTCTCGCCTTTGGAACCTTCAAAGATGAGTTTTCTGAACTTTATGAAAATTTAACTCAAATGCACACATATTCTGTTTCTTTCCCCCCCTCTTTCCATATGAACCATTAAAAACTTTAATTGACATTAAATGTAGTATACACTATATAATAATTAAAACAAAAAAAAAATATACTATAATTCAGGATCTTCAATGTGGAAATTGCCTTGAATTGTGATTCGTCACCATTGCTTAGTAAATCTTAATTAATATTAAGGTGTTTAGAATAATACGAATAATTGCCATATTCTTACCTAATTCATCATTTTGCATCATATATAATCAATCATCAACATTTAATTATTTAACAAGAACACACGTTAAGGATTTCAAAGTTCACTAAAATATGTTGGTGATTCTTATGATAAAATTAAATATTATTAATTATCGATAACCTATTTTCCATAAATAATCTAAATCTTCTTCTTCTTCTTCTTCTTTCGTTAGGTCATGGACCTGTGTTTTTCTAGGACATTTTATTTTCAGTTAAT
>JANSTX010041340.1:0-12742 GCA_027564355.1 Penthetria funebris | reverse complement strand
TTTGTTCCCAGGGCCTGAAAAGAGTAAAAAGTTTGTATAGGAGGTACTTGAAGGAGTACTCCAATTTTCCTCATCTTTGAACTTAGGTTCACAAATCAGATAAAAGTGACAAAATTTCATAGCGATATCTCGACGCATTCTCAAGTTATCGTTCCCGCGGACGGACGGACATGCTTAAATCAACTTTTTTTTCAATTATAAGCACTTCTGTGAATTTTACATGAACGGAATCAAATACAATAGACCCTTGGAACTTCGTTCCCAGGGCCTAAAAACGTCTTCCAACCGTTGCGATATTCTAAGTTAAACCAAAAAATTTAGAAACCAGTATATGTACGTTATTATTTAACAAATAGGTTTATTTTTTAACTTTGTGATATAATTGCTACTAGGGTACCTGTGTGTGCATTTGTGCCTATGTGTGTGTATGTGTACATGTGTGTGCATTTGTACCTATGGGAGTGCATGTGTACGTGCATGTGTACCTGTGTGTGTGTGCATGTGTACCTCTGTGAGTCTATTTGTGCCTGTGTGTGTGTATTTGAACCTGTGTGTGTACGTGTACCTGTGTGTGTGTGTGCATGTGTACCTATGCGTGTGTATGTGTTTCTGTCTGTATACAGTGTATATGTTTATCAGTCTATATGTGTGTGTTCGTGTGTGTGTATGGGTGTATGTGCATGTATTTATATAAGTAAGTTTCGGTGATCTGATATGTGTGTGTGAATGGATGAAATATGTATTTGTTAATTACGTTCATTGTGTGTGTGTTTTTTTTTGTTTAAGTATGTTTGGATATGTGCATGTTTGTATATGTTACGTTTGCATATATGCATATTTTAATGAATTTATTTATGTTTGTATATGTGTACATTTCTATTTGTTTGTGTGTGTTTATGTATGTGCGTGCTCAGTGTCACCTTCCAAGTTTCACAGTCATACAATAGTATTGAAAAACTATTAGTTTTTAAAAATGTGCAACTTTAGATTTTTTTTAAAATTTACGACGACCGAAGGCCATTTGTTGACGTTTCACGTGCAAATTAAGTATTCCAGTAGAGCGAAATGCAAACCCATAGTTGCCTAAATTCTTGTGAGTTGGCTGTTAATTTCCTTCCGCCCTTGCAATTTTAATCGTATTTAAATAGATTTTAGTATCAAACTACGTTCCTGGTGGTGACCACCATATAGCGGTATTACATGCATACTTGGTCAGGTATTCAATTCAATTTTGTGATTAATTCTAACCCACCTTTGTGCCCTCAACATTTGTCGTTCCAAACCTCTACTACCTTTCACATATGTGTATACTAGAATTTTTTTTTATTATTTTTAATTATAATAAACACTAATAAATGTTTAATTACTATCTCTAAAATATAATTTTAATTGAAAAAAGAAATTACTATATTATATGTAATTATGTATACATATATTATGTATTTAAAAAAAAAAAACTAAAATAATTTTTTCTTCTATGTACAGGCTTCCAAGGAGTCAATTGCGAAGAAAACATTGACGATTGCCCCGGAAATTTATGCCAAAATGGTGGTACATGTATTGATGCCGTAAACGCATATCGTTGTAAATGTTCATCAAATTATTATGGTGAATTTTGTGAGAATGATGTTGACGAGTGTGCATTACGACCGTCAGTATGTCAAAATGGTGCAACGTGTACAAATACAATTGGCAGCTATTCATGTATATGCGTTAATGGTTGGACAGGATCAGATTGTAGTTCAAATATTGATGATTGTGTTGATGCAGCATGTTTTAATGGTGCAACATGTATTGATGGGGTCGGTAGCTTCTATTGTCGTTGTACACCCGGTAAAACTGGTCTACTTTGTCATCTTGATGACGCATGTACATCAAATCCATGTCATGCAGATGCTATATGTGACACAAGTCCAATTAATGGTGCATTTACATGTTCTTGTGCATCCGGTTATAAGGGTACAGATTGTTCTGAGGATATTGATGAATGTGATCAAGGATCACCATGTGAACATAATGGGATTTGTGTTAATACGCCGGGATCATTTGCATGTAATTGTTCACAAGGTTTTACGGGACCAAGATGTGAGACAAATGTAAACGAATGTGAAAGTCATCCATGTCAAAATGATGGAAGCTGTTTGGATGATCCAGGCACTTTTAGATGTGTTTGTATGCCAGGTATATTTAAAATTATTATATAATTATAAATTTTTTTAAAACAATTAATAATATCGCAAAATTCGATAACAAAAAAACAATAAGAATATTAAATTAACTCAACTATAAATAAAATTAATTGAAACTATTAACTTTTAAATTTGCATACAATTTTTTTTTTTTAAATGCGTATAAATAAAATATTATAATTAGAAGTGCAATGTAAGATTGAACTGCATTTGTATAGAGGTGTGCAATAAATATGTAATATACGACTAGAGTAATTAATTTTTTTCTTGGCGACGTTTACGCAAATTGGTTTTCTACCTATAAAAACCTTTTGATTTTAAGTGCGAAGTATGAATGCAGATTATGATTAATTGCATATTATGCACTATTTATATACGATTATAATAAATATAATAAAAGTGGCGATATTAAAATATTAATTATAGATTTCGTATGAAAATCCGATTATAATGCAACTTTTATTTACCTATGTGTAGGATTTACTGGAACACAATGTGAAATTAATATCAATGAATGCGAACAAAATCCCTGTTTAAATGGAGGAACATGTTTAGATTTAATAAATGGATTTATATGTACATGTTCTGTTGGTTTTACTGGCTCAAGATGTCAAATAAATATCGATGATTGTTTATCACAACCATGCCGAAATAATGGTATTTGTCATGATTCAATTGCAGGCTACACTTGTGAATGTCCACCAGGATATACAGGTAAATTTTCCAAAATTGTCTATATCATTATATAAAAAAGATCACCTAATGCCAGATGGATAAAATATTTAAATTAATTTTCTCTCTTATTCAATTATATAGGTTTATCATGTGAAATAAATATCAATGATTGTCAATCATCGCCATGTCATCGTGGTATTTGTATTGATGGTGATAATTCGTTTACATGTCAATGTCATTCAGGATATACGGGTATACTTTGTCAAACACAAATTAATGAATGCGAATCAAATCCATGTCAATTTGGTGGTCGTTGTGAAGATCTTGTTGATGGATATCGATGCCGTTGTGCACCGGGAACATCTGGACAAAATTGTGAAGTCAATGTAAATGAATGCCATAGTAATCCATGTCGAAATGGTGCAACTTGTATTGATGGAATTAATAGATATTCATGTAAATGTGTTGCCGGATTCACTGGCAATCATTGTGAAATAAATATTAATGAATGTGCATCGGATCCATGTGCAAATGGTGGTGTCTGTATGGATTTAATAAATGGTTTCAAATGTGAATGTCCACGTGGTTATTATGATGCAAGATGTTTAAGTGATGTCGATGAATGCGCATCGAATCCATGTATTAATGGTGGACGATGTGAAGATGGTGTCAATCAATTTATTTGTCATTGTCCACCGGGATATGGTGGTAAACGTTGTCAAAATGATATCGATGAATGCGGTTCAAATCCATGTCAACATGGTGGTTTGTGTCGTGATGGATTAAATTCATATACATGTACATGTATGCCAGGTTATTCGGGAACGAATTGCGAAACAAATATCGATGATTGTATACACAATCCATGTAATAATGGTGGTTCATGTATAGATCTTGTCAATGGTTATAAATGTGTATGTCGTGTACCATTTACGGGTAAAGATTGCGAATCGAAAATGGATCCATGTTCACCGAATAGATGTCATAATGGAGCAAAGTGTACACCAAGTCCAAATTATTTGGATTTTTCATGTACATGTATGTTGGGCTATACAGGACGATTATGTAATGAAGATATAAATGAATGTGCATTATCATCACCGTGTCGTAATGGTGGAACATGTAGAAATATACCGGGCTTTTATCAATGCATTTGTGCTAAAGGTTATGAAGGACGTGATTGTACAGTGAATACAGATGATTGTGCCTCATTTCCATGTCAAAATGGTGGTACCTGTTTGGATGGCATTGGTGACTACAGTTGCTATTGTGTTGACGGCTTTGAAGGAAAACACTGTGAAGTTGATATTAATGAATGTTTATCGATGCCATGTCAAAATGGAGCAACATGTAATCAATATGTAAATTCATATACGTGTACGTGTCGTCTAGGTTTTTCCGGTATAAACTGTCAAACAAATGATGAAGATTGTACGGTTAGTTCATGTATGAACGGTGGTACGTGTATTGATGGCATAAATAGTTATAATTGTTCCTGTTTAACTGGTTATACGGGATTAAATTGTCAATATAAAATAAATAAATGTGATTCACAACCTTGCAGAAATGGTGCCACGTGTCATGAACATGGTAATGATTATGCTTGTCATTGTGCATATGGTTATACGGGTAAACAATGTATGGAATATATTGATTGGTGTTCACAAATTCCATGTGAAAATGGTGCAACATGTATACAACGTGAACATCAATATCAATGTATATGTTCAACAGGTTGGACAGGAAAGTTGTGTGACGTAGAAATGGTATCGTGTAAAGATGCGGCTATACGAAAAGATGTTAAAATCAAATATTTATGTAATAATGGAACGTGTGAAGATTTTGGAAATTCTCATCGATGTCATTGTCAACAGGGGTACACCGGATCGTATTGCCAAAAAGATATAAATGAATGTGAATCGGCACCATGTCAAAATGGTGGCAATTGTAAAGATTTAATTGGATCATATAAATGTTTATGTAAAATTGGATTCCAAGGACAAAATTGTGAATTAAATATTGACGACTGTAAACCGAATCCATGTCGAAATGGTGGCACATGTCACGATTTAATAAATAATTTTACATGTTCATGTCCACCGGGTGCATTAGGTATTTTATGTGAAATAAATCAAGATGATTGTACATCGGATGCATGTCACAATAATGGAACATGTATTGATAAAATTGGTGGATTTGAATGTAAATGTCCACCAGGTTTTGTTGGTTCACGATGCGAAGGTGATATTAATGAATGTTTATCGAATCCATGTTCAAATCCGGGCACATTAGATTGTGTTCAATTAATTAATGATTATCATTGCAATTGTAAACCGGGTCATATGGGTCGACATTGTGAAATAAAAGTTGATTATTGTGCAACGTCACCGTGTCAAAATGGTGGTCAATGTTCGACAAAACAAACGGGACATCAATGTGTTTGTGCCGATGGATTTTATGGCAAAAATTGTGAATTTTCTGGACATGATTGCGAATCAAATCCATGTTTAAATGGAATATGTCAAATTGCAGATGGTGGCGGTTATCAATGTGAATGTCCATTTGGAACAGGCGGAACAAATTGTGAATTAGATACATTAAATGAATGTCATCCGAATCCATGTAAAAATGGTGCAGCATGTGAAAATAAATTAGGTGATTTTGATTGTTTTTGTCCGGAGAAATGGTCAGGCAAAACATGTCACATTTATGATGTAACATATAAAGGATGGTCAGATCGTCTTAGTAATCAAAATCGAAATGGTATGCGAGTGTATGCCATTGATTTGGAATATCAACGAGAACAGTGCGTAAAGAAGGGTTGTGCAGAAAAACAAGGTAATCGAAAATGTGACGAAGAATGTAATACATATGCGTGTAATTTTGATGGCGGCGATTGTTCACTTGGAATTAATCCATGGAGTAATTGTACGGCACCGATAAATTGCTGGGAAGTATTCGGAAATGGAAATTGTAATGAGGAATGCAATAATGTTGAATGTCTATTCGATGGTAGAGATTGTGAAAAGAAATTATCACCATGTAATCCAATTTATGATGCATATTGTCAAAAACATTATGCAAATGGTATGTGTGATTATGGTTGTAATAATGCTGAATGTAATTGGGATGGTTTAGATTGTGAAAATGATAAAGAACCAGCACAGTTAGCCGAAGGTGTAATATCAGTTGTTGTACTCATGGATATAATGACATTTAAAGAGAATATTGTTGCATTTTTAAGAGATATGGGCCATCAATTGCGTACAACATTAAGAATTAAAAAGGATAATGCCGGCGAAGATATGATTTATCCATGGAATAGACGAACCGAAATTCCCGGTCTACAAGATTCAGCATTTGGTAGAAAACATCATGTTGCATTCAGTGAAACGACAACACAAAGTGGTGTACAAGTATATATGGAAATTGATAATCGTAAATGTTCGGATACATTGGGTTCTGAATGTTTTACAACGGCAAAGGGAGCAGCCGATTTTTTGGCAGCAACCGCCTCCAAACATACACTATCACAATCGTTTCCAATATTTCAAGTTCGTGGTATGACAACGCCCGGAGAAGATACACCGGATAGTCCAACAAATACAAAATATGTTGTACTTGGCGTTGTTATTGGCATATTAGTTTGTAGTGTATTGGCCGTATTAATTGCAACACAACGAAAACGTGGCAAAGGTACAATTTGGTTTCCCGAGGGATTTTTTACACCAAGTACAGGACCAAGAAGACATTCAAGACGCCGTGGACCTGATGGCCAAGAAATGCGAAATTTAAATAAAAATAATTCCATTGCATGCATGGATGATAATATGAATGCAGCACATATGGGTCATTCACAACAATGGTCAGACGATGAATCTGAAGTACATCAACCGAAACGATTGCGAATGTGTGATCAGGGTTATTCAAGTGATCATACAGTTGTTACAGAATATGAAGAAGCCGAACCAAGAGTATGGTCACAACAACATTTGGAAGCGGCCGATATACGAATACCACCATCAATAATGACACCGCCATCACATTTGGATAGTAAAATTGAGGTTGATGTTCGTGGTCCGTGTGGAATGACACCGTTAATGGTGGCCGCTGTTCGTGGTGGTGGAATTGATACGGGCGAAGACATCGATTCAAATGATGATGCCACCGCACAAGTTATATCCGATTTATTGGCACAGGGTGCTGAATTAAATGCAACTATGGATAAAACCGGGGAAACATCATTGCATTTAGCTGCAAGATATGCACGTTCGGATGCTGCAAAACGTTTATTAGATGCTGGTGCTGATGCCAATTGTCATGATAATACAGGTAGAACGCCATTACATGCAGCTGTGGCAGCCGATGCAATGGGTGCTTTCCAAATTTTATTACGAAATCGTGCAACAAATTTAAATGCACGTATGCATGATGGTACAACACCATTAATATTGGCCGCACGTTTAGCCATTGAAGGAATTGTTGAAGATTTAATAAATGCCGATGCCGATATAAATGCGGCCGATAATTCTGGTAAAACTGCATTACATTGGGCGGCCGCCGTCAATAATGTTGATGCCGTTAATATTTTATTAATGCACCATGCAAATCGTGATGCACAAGATGATAAAGATGAGACGCCATTATTTTTGGCGGCACGAGAAGGTTCATTTGAGGCATGTAAAGCACTATTAGATAATTTTGCAAATCGTGAAATAACCGATCATATGGACCGTTTGCCACGTGACGTTGCCTCAGAACGTTTACATCATGATATTGTACGTTTACTTGATGAACATATACCAAGAAGTCCACAAATGGTTACAGTTATACCGAATTCAATAATAAATTCACCAAGTCAATCAACACAAATGATAACACATCCAACAGTTATTGCGGCCGGTAAACAGCCAAAACAAAAGAAACGACAAAAGGCAATAATTACACCAATAAATCCAAATAGTCCGGAAAATGAAAATAGTTTAAGACGCAAACCAAGTACGAAGAAAACAACAAAAAAGAATGGTCAACTTATACCAGATGTACAATTATCCTCCGATGGAGCTATAAGTTCCGTTGAATCACCAAGTTTACCAAGTCCATACGATACGGCCACTTTATATTCAAATGCAATGGCCGCACATCATACAATGGAAATTATACCAACAAAACAACCGCCAAGTTATGAAGATTGTATTAAGGTAAATATTCTAACATAATAATCATTGTATTCAATAAACCATTTGATTAAAAAACAAAAAAAAAAACTTTTTTTCTTATTAACTATATAAACTTTTTTTTTTTACACAGAGTGCTCATTCAATGCAATCTTTACATAATATAAACTTTGATAATTATGGTTATACAATGGGATCACCATTTCAAGAAATTATGGCAACACAACGAAGTACACCTAGTGCTCAATTAGGTGAACAAGGTTTAAGTCCACCATACTCAAACCAATCACCACCACATTCTGTACAAAGTAATTTAGCATTATCACCTCAATATTTAGGTAATTAATTTTTTTAAACACATTAAGAAACAAGCATTGTAAATGAATTTATTTAAAAAAAAAAAACATTATGTTATTAAAAAATATACAGGATCGCCATCGCCATCAAAAAACAGACCATGTCTTCCGACTTCACCAACTCATATTCAAGCTATGAGACATGCAACTCATCAAAAGCATTTAAGCCCAACCTTAGTTATAAATAATGGCACAACTAATACACAAATTGCATCAATTCAAAATGGACTGTTGGGTCAACAACAACAACAACAGCAGCAGCAACAACAGCAGCAGCAACAACAACAACAACAACAACAGCAGCAGCAGCAACAACAGCAACTACAACATCAACAGCAACAGCAGCATCAACAACATCAGCAAATACTGCAGCAGCAACAACAACAACATCATCAACAACAACAACAACAACAGCAACAACAACAGCAACAACAACAGCAACAACAACAACAGCAGCAGCATCAACAACTACAACAGCAGCATCAGCCACCACTACAACAACAACAACAACAACAACAACAACAACAACAACAACAACATCAACAACAACATCAACAACAACCACAACAGCAGCAGCAGCAGTCACCACAATTAAATAATGGACAAAATTCCAATAGTGCAATATTGCCAACATTACAATTGGGTTTCGAATTTAATTCCGGCATTGATATGTCAAACTTTTGTGGTGTTGGTCAATCAGGTAATAGTAAATTATTACAAATGAATTCACGTGGTACTGATAAACAATACAATTTTATTATTGATACAAAAGGACAAGCTGCCCACAATACGACACCACCTACCTCGCAAAATTCCACAACAACACCATTATCATTATCATCATCATCGTCAGCATCATCAACACCATCAACATCATCGGCGACCCAATCATCATCGAGTACAACAACAACAACAACAAATCCATCACCACATTCACAGAATTTCTATCAATATTTGACACCGCCAAGTCAACATTCAGGTGGCATAACACCACAGCATTTAGTTCAAACGCTTGATAGTTATCCGACACCGTCACCAGAATCACCTGGACATTGGTCAAGTTCCTCACCCCATTCGACATCAGATTGGTCAGAGGGTATTAATTCACCGCCAAATACCGTTTATATAAGTGGTGGTCATCAATCGAATAAGGGTTCAGAAGCGATATATATTTAATTAGAAAGTTTTTAAATATAATGTGAATTTTTAAGTGTTTAATGTATAAATTTATAAATAGTGATTTAATTATATATAAACATATATAAATATAAAAAAATAATTAGATAAAAAAATAGTGCAAACCGACACTTGTTAAGTACTAAAACTATAAAGAAGTAGCTGAATTAGAATATTTTGTGTGCATAATAAATTAAAATTAATAATAATTAATAACTTTTACTTGGTACTGATTATATTTAAATAATTTTTAATTATTGTGCTAATTAATTATTGTCTAATTATATATATATATATATAAACAATTCCAGTATTGTTTCTCTGTTATTAAGAGAAATAATTTTATACTTTAAAAATTTCTTTTTCATTTTTCAATTATTTTATAATTTAATTAAATTATTTAGAAGTATAGTAACGTCGTTAATTTACTGATCACAGATTACAATTATGGCATCACTAGAGAAAACTAACCAATAAAAACAGTCAAATCAATGCATAATATAATACCCACTCAATCGGCAGCTTTAATTAAAACAACGTAATGTTCGTCACTAATTGTTAAAAATTATCTGTCTGTTAAAATCACTTGAGCTACCCCATTCGAATATCGTTGTAATTCTTTGTTACTGTTTGTACACCATACTACACTTTCTACTATCATTGAGAATTGCGACACAATTATAATCCATTCGAACCGAAATTTATTTGCAAACATTAGTACCTCTCTCAAATAAAATTCTAATTTCAGTGAAAAATTTAATATGTATATTTTTTTTTAAAAACAATAGCTTTTAAAATTTTCTACACATTTGAATTTTAAAATGACTGATTCAAATCAAACGTCAATGTTTGTATTAAAGTATTGATTCTGAGCAATTTAAAACAAAAGAAACTAACGACATGTAATCGCAATACTACTTCCCAAATCGAATTCTAAATTCAGTGAAAAATTTAATATAATTTTTTTTAAAAAAACAGTAGCTTTTATAATTTCAATGTCATGTCCACACAATTGAATTTTTAAACGACTCTAATTCAAATCAATGTCATTTAAAAAAAAAATTGTATTCAAGTAAATTAATTATGAAAAATTAAAAAAATATAAAAACTAAGCGAAATAATGCAACACTTTGGTCACAAAATTATCAATTTTTTTTTACTTACATAATAAAAAATCATGTCTAATTATCGTTTTAAAGAAATTAACAGAACAGCCTCTACATATTAGCACAGACACCATGAGAATTGATAACAAAATTAATTTTAATGATCAATGTACTAGGACTGTATTACAATATTAAGTAATTGACAGTAATATACTTTGTAATATTTCTATTCAATGTAAACGAAATTATATAATAAAATATTTAGTTATAAATATTCTGGGTAATTGAAATATTGTACTAAATTCTGCAATATAGTAATCTATTATTGCACATTTTATAATTTGTTACATTAATTAATTTATCTACATGTGTAAAGTGTATGAAATTGTTTGTGAAAATTTAATGATGGCAATTGCAAATGATTTTAATTTATTAATTTATTTTTTAATATAATTATTCATTTATTGCAGCTATCAAAACTGTGCGTTCCATCTGTTACCTCCTATGTTAACAATAATTTTAAAAATATACTTTTTCAAAAATTTTATCTGATAAAATTATAAATTAGGTCAAAACTATAAAACACAATAATTTAATTATTGTAAAATGGATTAGTGTCAATGTGAACTGAAAGTTTTGTAGTGATTAATATAAACATTTTATTATTAATTTTTATTTGTGAGAATAATATAATGTAGGAGGCGGCTACTACAGTGTAATTAATGTTGCCACTTTAAAACATCATAGAAAGATTGTCAGTTCAAGAACAAAATTCTCGTTAAATTTTGGACCAGATTTAACAAAAAATTATTTTAAAATTTATCTTTGAATGACGTACGAAACATAATTGCAATTGACAGTAATATTTAAAATCAAACAATTTCGCTCCTAGGTGCTGCATGAAAACTTAGAATAACGACACGACTATAGTTTTTTTTACAATGAATCGAATCCCGAACTTTTGTATATTTCAGAAAAATGATTGTAAATGTGTTTACACATATTCATACATTATTGCATTTATATTTAATTTTTTAAAAAATTCATGTAAGGTGCCTTCTTTAAAAAAAAAAAAAAAAAAAACCATATTATTTATAAATATGTCTGTATATTTTCTCATTTTTATTATCCTTTATTAAAAAAGGAATAAAAAAAAAAGTTAAACTTTTTAAATCGGATTTTATTGAATATATATTTTAATTAATTTTCTAAAATTTAGTAAATAATTGAACCTTTTTATTATATGTTAATTTATTTTTTTAAATAGACAGTTAATAGAAAGAATTTGGATTCGATATTACATTAATAATATTTGAACGAGTAATTAAAATTGAAATATTAAAATTGTTTACATTTCAAACTATAACACAAAGATAAAATACATTTTGTAATATTGACGAATAGTTTTTAAAAATACACATTTTCTTTTTTTTTTAAAACATAATTAACTGTATAAATCCATAAAATACATTTGAGTTTGTTTAATTTTAAAATATTAAACACCTATGTTTGTGTTTAGTTTTTAATTAAACAAGTTTTAAAAGTGTACGAAAAATATTTAATTAAAATTAATGTAATAAAATTCGATTTATAATTTATGTGTAGTAAATGCTGCGTGATAATAAAAAAAAATTTTGTAGTTGCTTAACTACATAATATTTTTGTTTAATTTTAAATTAATTAATAGATACATTTTTAAGTTTTATTTATAAGTAAAATTGAAATATAATAAAAAAAAACAGAAATGAATAAAAGAAAAAAAAAAAAACAAACAAAAACAACATTACTTGTAAAAAGTACTTTAAATAAATTATAAAAAATTTAATATTTAAGATAATTTTTTATTAATTATAAATAGATAAAAATTTTATATACATTTTTTTTTTCTTTGTAAACTATTAGATCAATAAATGTTTTAAATAAATAATAAAGAAGCAATTTTATTTTATTTTTTATTTTTGAAAATAATTTAAGTCTTCTATTTTTATAATTATTCCTCTTAATTATTACAAAAAAGAAAACAAATTACAATGAATTTTTTATTATTTAAAAAAAAAAAAAAA
>JANSTX010041329.1:0-12743 GCA_027564355.1 Penthetria funebris | reverse complement strand
CTTTTGTGATTGTCAAAAATTATATATTAATAAAAATTAGTCAAATAATTTGAAGTATAATTAAATAAAATTATTGCAATCATTAATATATAATCTTATTGCTATAAAATTTTGAAAACATAAAATTGTAACTTTCTCATAAAATGTAATAAAAACAAAAAATATTAAAGTAAATTACATATTCTGACTTTTTTTTATAATTTTTATCGCTAATAATCATATATTATTGGTAATAAAATGCAGATCAAATACTATATTAGTTCTTAATAAATACGGAATCGCAAGTAAAGTAAAGTAAGCAAGTAGTGTAAATCTCCTTAAACCACTGTCTTTAAAAAATTAAATTGGTCAATGATTTTATCATCTAATTGAATTTCATCTAAACATATTCTCATTTTTTTATAACAATTTCTACAAATATCTAAAATTTCGGTAAATGTATTTATTTCATGTTTATCAAATACTTCATTCGTATTTTCTTCATTACTATCATTTTCATTAATATTGCCAATAATTTTCATAATTGAAATTTGTAAATTAATTAATTCATTCCAATTTTTCCATGCGTTTTCGTGACTGATCTCTCGAAATTTTGAATCTAACCAATTTAGAAATATTTCTTGGGCAATTGTGGAAATCACAGTATCTACATAAAAAGTAATAATAATTTTTAAAAATTTCATTATATAAAATTTAAATTACTAAATTGATAATAAATAAAAAATAGAATTACCGAATTTTATTGATGGTATAATTTGAATTTTTAAGATTAATTTTGAAATAATACATCTTATTTCAATTTCATGATCATGTAATAGTATTAATATTAAATTTGATATTTTGATTAGAAAATTTACGTTAATATTTTCCATAATAAATAATGTAAATATGTAAAGATTATTTGCCGCAATCAATCTGGAAAAAATAAGTTAATATTTTGAAATAAATTTATTATATTGGTATATTATACATATTAAAAAGAGGCAACCAATTGAAATAAATGGATGAATAAGGAAATTCGCAATTTACAAATCGATTAAGTTTCGTCTATGTGCATCTTCTTATCCTACGAGTAATTATTTACCAATGTTCTCATGTCATTGACGGCCATCTTTTGTTTTATAATTCAGAATGGTTGTGTACCTTTAGGATATATTGACCTTATACTCTGTCTTTATATATTATACGGTATTCATAGAATGTGTACTTATTATTATGTGATGTTTATTATTACAATGCTTAATGATAGACAGCTAATAATATTTTATCTGCAGCAGCTTAATTGAGAAAGGATAGTATGTATGAGGAATATAAATTTGTTTATATTGTAAAAACGTCCTATGATATGACCATTATATAACCGTTATATAATTGATTTTTCAGTAAATGGATAAATGGCATTATGGAAACATATAGTTGTTTTGTAATTTTCTTTTTGTATTTAATTGATATATATTAGTTTGTATAATTTACATTGTGCATGGCCGTTTGCAATAAGTATGTAGATACGTAGACGTCAGTAGAATATTAAAAAAGATAAAAATAATATAGTGAAAGCAACAAAATTAAATCAAAAAATAAATACCTTAACTGAAACGAATTATCAGGTTGTGCGATATCACACAATACATTTATCAAATCCAAACACAAATCTGCATTTGATTCTATCAATTTATCGTCAATTTTTGTGAATATGTATTTAAGAATTGAACATTTCATTTCATTTGATTGCGAATTCTGCAAATTTTTTATTGATGCTTTTAGTTCACCATCAGTTAATAGCTCACTGGGAAGTTTACATAAAATTGTATATGATTTGATTGTATTATTTAATTGTTGAAAACAAAAATTATCATTTCGTCGATTTATAATTTCATATAATTGATTTTGTATTGAATTATTACATAGTATTTTAGTAATAATTTCAATTTCATTATTTGATAAGCAATTAATGAATTTAACTTCAGTTTGTGTGCAATCAAATTTATCAATAATTTCCAGAAAATCTTCATTATTCACATTTGTTTTATATAAAATTAATATCAATATATTTAAAATACTTTCAATATATTCATAAGAATTATTATTGAAAAGAAGTGGTTGATTAAGTAATAAATGCGTTCGAAATTGTTCATCGTCAAAATGGTACATTTTAAGTGTAATTAATAAATGTAAAATAATACAAGTTTTTATAACATGCGGTTGATTTATCTGAGTTTTTTTAACATTTAAAATTATATTGCCTATATAATCATACAGTAATTTTATTCTTTGATTATTGCTTACAATATTGATTTGATGAACTTTTTTAAATCTGAAACATATATAATTAACTATTAATTTAAAATATAACTTTATTTTTTCGAATTCGATATATATATATATATATATATAAAATTAAATTATTGCAACATTACTAAAACTAAATATACAAAATTTTTGACAAAACCTCAATACAGACATATTCTAATGAAGAATATAATTACTTTTAGATTCATTCACTAAAGGATTGCAACTTCTTAATTACTTTCAAAGCACAAATAGTTTGACATCAAATCACTTACCTTATCATTAATTCAATTAATATATCCATATAACATTCGAATAAAACATAATTATTACATATTAATGCATTTAAATGTAGTAAATTTTCAATCAGCGTGGACATCTGGTTTTCATTTGACAATAGTTTATGATCCGTTAAACGGATAACAAATTTTAAATGTAATAATATTCCATGAATTCCATTGGAATTTTTGTGTTCGGACTTTAAACTTAACTACAAATAAAATACAATAAAATACATTCACAGGAATAAAATTCGATTTTAAAACAATACCTTTAATTGTTCAAAAATGATAAGTAAATCGTCAAACAGAATTATTGGAGGACTTAAAGCAATTATTGATTTAACCGCTAGTATTCTAGTTTTATATTCTGGACTTTTAATGCAATTCATTAAATATGGTATAAATTTGACCAAATGCAAACTTGATTCACTTCCATCCAACGCAGATGGATACAAACGACTTAATAGTAATAATAATGGTAAAATTTTGGTTGGACGTTCATCATTTATAATTTCAGTAGTTGCAGTTTCTAACTCCATAAGAATAAAATCAAATAATCGTGGATATCTGAAATTTTAAATCATCAAATTAGTTATCCTTAAGTTTTCAAATACACACCTGATGAAAAATATGTGTCCAGTCATTTTATTACGAATATTCAAATTATCTGAATCTTTTGTACGTTGTACTCCAAAGGAACGAGTCATTAATGCTGAAAAAAGTAAAGTAGCTGAATTTCGTTCCTGCAAATGAGAAAAATTATGGAAAACATATCAAAATCGATATGTATTAATCATCCCATGGTTTTAGATTAATCATTGGAAAAAGAAATTTTACATTCGACTATAAATAAAAACTTAATTTATATGCATATTGAATAATTAAAAACATCATATGAGTATTAGTACAGTATAAATAGTTTACCGGCCATGTATACGCTCCATAACTTTTTATTGCACACTTAATACCTTCTGCAATATATTCACCAACTGTTTCACCTAAATCAGTACATCTTTGGGCGGAAAATAATTAAATATTAATTGTTAACTATTTTTTTAACAGAAAATAATGTCGTCTATATTAAATATATATAATATCTTTGTATTTTAAAATCTAGTTACGTACCTAAATAATGTGCGTAAAATGTTTAAAGAATGTGTTCGTGATTCCGTCAATTTTCCATACAAACAAATTTCTAATAATTTCTTCATACAATATTTTAAACTGTTTAATGTGTTCAATTGTAATTCAGCTTTAATTATTGCTTGAATCATAAATGGTATACCAGCACTACGTCTGGTTGCACAAATCTTATCTAAATTAGTGAAACAATTATCATCTTTAGTACTATTTACGATATTGCCATCATTATCATTCTCGGTATAACCCGAGATAATTTCAATTAATTCCGATAACCATTTCATTGGTAGACTATGTAATTGCATATCATCAGAACACCATAAATGGATACATAATTTTGAGAAACCAACGTATGCTTGTTCAAAGGCACCACGATGTTTTGTCTCTGCAAGTAATTGATGAAAATATTTACCAATATTTAAAATTTGAACTTTAGAAATTAATTTTGATGTAGTATTTTGTAGTGAAAATTCACCAAATAATAGTGAAATTTCTTTTATACTACGCCACGAACAAAGTAAAATCATTTGTGGTGTTGTTTTCATATCATTTTCTGTTTTATTTTCTAAATTTTGCATCTCATTAAATGATGAAAATATTTCATTTGGTTTTTCATTACTTGTAGATTGTAACTTAACATTATTTGATTCACTATTAACATTAACATAATCATTATCACATTTAGTTGATGTTAAAAAATTATTTATATTACTAAAATCGTTTGGTAAATGTCCCTCTGGTGATGAATTATTAACAATTGATCCAACAACATTGGATATATTTATACATAAATCAATGAAACGAGTAAAAAACTCTTTCCAGTTTGTGTGATTGACTTCATCAATAGTTTTAAAATTTAATTTTTCCAATAAATGTCTTATACAATATAGTAAACCATAAAGTGGATTACATCGAGCTGCTTTTAATAAGGAAATTGTTGCCATTTTATATCCTAAAATTAATTCCTTTTCCAACCATAATATTGTGTCATATAGTGTTAAGAATTTCAAATTGGTTACATAACAATATTCTAATAAATAAGCTGCTGTTATTGAATCTTGCGGTTTAACACTTGTTGCCATTTGTTGTAATTTTTCCAAATTAAAAACCTTTTCGTTTATAGGTATCAAATGTTTTGGACAATATTTAATAATTTCAATAATAATCAATTTATTTGTTTCAAATTTGTCGTTAAATAATAGTTTTACTAATTTTATATGTACTTTATCATTGGTCCAAATTGATAATGAAATATTTATTATTGCTAATTGTTGTTGCTGGTTGTGTTCTTTATCAGCAATTACATTATTAATTAATTTTAAAATTTCTAATAAAATTTTTAATGAAAGTGCACGTCTACTAAAATTGGCACCATCAAATAGATTATCAATTGAAAATTGTTTTAAATCTTTTAAAAATTGTATATACATTTTTATGATTAAATTTTCGTTGATTTTTTCTTCTTTAAATTTTAATAAACCATTTTCAATTCGGTTAAATATTTTCAATATTAATAATAATATATGTTGTCGCATTGATACATTTTGACAATTACAATTGTATCGTATGAATAATAAAATTTCTTTCAAATCACTATCATCAAATGGTTCCGTTGTCTTATGAGTTTCAGCAAATATTTTTAATGGCATTATACGTACATCGTCATTGATATGATACTAAAAAAATAATATTTAAGTGCAAATTATAAAAAACAAAAATAATAATATATTTTATTAATTGATTATATCCCTATATAGTTAATAGAAATGGTGATTGAACCAGATCGAATGACCATCGTTGAATTTAAGGAATGTTGGCAAGATCTAAGAAGGCAATAAAATAATCGAACATTTGATAGATATATATGACATAAAGTACTTGAAATACTAGAAACTCGAGACCATAATAATTGGAAGGCATTATATTCAGATAGGTTGCCAACAAGAAAGTAAATAATTTATATTTTGGCCGTTATAATATACTCGTAATTCATAAGCATACCTATTAGTAAAATATGTATGAATGGTAATAATCAATTTTTCTTTCCCTTAAAATTCATACGCCGTTTACAATACATTCATTCAATTCAATCAAAATCAATTAATTAATATTATCAATTTGAATCCACTTACTTTTGCATTACAAACAATTAAATCACAGCCAGGCCTATAATTTGGTGATGATAGAAAATGAATAAGACCATTTTTTCTTATAGTCCAAATAATAAATAAATACAATTCAATTGAACTGATTTCTATATTCTGTAGATTTTCATTTAAAATATATGGTATAATTTTCGGTTGTAATTTCAATACTTTATCAATAATTTTTTTGTAAATATTTAAATTATTTGAATGTTGTTGATTATTATCCTGGTCTTCTAATATAGGTTGTAACCAACGTTTACACCAATCATTTAAATTAATTTCATTTAAATTTGCTATCATTAATTTTTCGTAACAAATTAACCAATGTGAATGTATTAAATCGTCGTCATTAATTAAATTGAGGTTTTTAAAATTTACAAAAATTATTTCATTTAAATTGGAAATTCGTTTCATCAGAACTTCTGTTCCCAAAATTTGACAAATTTGACTATATATAAAACATTGAATTGTTTCAGAGGTTTTCTCGTTTAAACAATACGAGAAAATCATTTCAATTAAAAAATTATAATTAAATCGTGTATTTAATTTTAATAAATTTTTTAATAAATCTTTACACAAATGACGCACACTAACTAAATAATGTTCAGCATTTGACCAAATAAAGGTCAGATAATTCTCAAAAATACGTTTTAATAATTCATATCCATTTAATTGATGTGTGTCAATATTATTAAATTTTGTTAATTCAATTGGTTTTTTGAATAATAATAAATTTTTAGATAATTGTAAGAGTCCACGATGCACATTTAATATTATTAATGGTTCAACTGAATTTTTATTTGAAATTTCAATTAAATTAATTGTCAATTTATTTAAAACATGTAAACCTCTGTCCTTAAATGCATAAAATGTTGATTCAGTTATTGTATTAACTAATCCTATTGTTAAACATAAATTCATAATTAATTCACCAGAATACATTCCAGAAATTACATTTGATGTTATTACAGATAATTCATTAAATAAGTTTCTTTCGCAAATTATTATTATACCACAATTTATTTTCGTATCCATTGGCATATTATCCAAATTGTTACTAGTTTCATTATTTTTATCATTTATTATACTCCAACATATTTCAATAATATCTTTTAAAACATTAATTGATTTTAATTTTTCAGCAAACTGCTCTTGTTGTAAGCATGAAATCACAATTCGAATTGAATTATGAAGGAAACTGAACCATTCACTTTGTTTGACTGGTGAATGTGGTTTTCTGAAAAATTTAAAATAATACATTTATATTATGTATAGATTATTTCTAAAAAATCAAATTATATATTGTTTATAAACTCTTTAAATACTGTTGGATCAATCAAATTTCATATCATACGCTAGTATTTGAATGCCATATATATATGTTATACATTTATGCCATATATATATGTTACAACATTTTTTTAATCAATCAAAAACATACATAAATATTGAGAAATTATGATTAATCAAAAATGTATAATTAAAAAACGAATACGGTAAGGAAGATGAAGAATTATAATCTGAACTGAAACCTATATTTAATGGAAATCAATTAAAAACCTATGTAATATGTAAATAAACAAACATCAACTCTTTAATTTTAATTTCAATTAATTTAAAATTTATATCTTTAATTGTACTTACTGCAATTCAACTATATAAGTTAATATAGATTTGTGTAGGAGTATAAATAATCGATGTAAGCAATTTTCCATCGCAAACGTTCCAATTGGAAAATTTTCAAAGCAAGCCCCCAAGGATACAATAGTTTTATTCATCTTATTAATATTATCATAACTATCATCTTCGAGAATATCATTTACGTTTTCATTTATTGTATTATAAAGACATTTTATTATAATCTCGGCACAATTTGATGTTTTTAACAGAATTCTAAAAATTGTAAAGAAATTTGTTTCAATTTAAAAAAAAAAGCGGTAAAATAAAATTACTTTGAGGACATATTTTTTACTGGATGTTTTAATGGTGCAGTGAAATAGATATCCGATAAACATTGCAAAATATAATTACTGTTAAGAACTTCATCATCATCTTTTAATGGGTCACAAAACTAAATAGGAAACAGTTTTTGTAGGCTATAAATTTGTTATATTTATATGAACATTTTATGTTGTTTACTATGATCTTACCTGTTTAATAGCATTTAACTGAGTGTCAGTTGTTGTAGCAGATATAAACTGGTTCAGAAACATATTCATATGTATATCATCATTAGTTATTATAGTTTTATGGTCTAAAATTATACAATAATTATTTATTAAAATAGTACAGTATTTTAAACATTAACATAGTACAGTATTTTAAACATTAACATTGGTTAGTTATATTATAAAATGCTAGTTCACAAATTCAAGTAAAAACAGAATAAGACTGTAAAATATATTGCTTTAAATAAATTTAAATTATATGCTGCAAGCAAACTGTTTAAATTCAGGAATGAATAAAGATAATGCATTTGTATAATAATCTGGCAATGTAATAAATAAAACAGTAATAACTTCTCTGTTCGGTTGGAAAACGCTTAGATTAATTTAATGACAAATAGAGAAGGTGATTAATACGCACTTTCTTGATGTTGAATATATTTATTTGGTAAATTCATAATATGAATTTGAGAATGATTCTTCAAAAGTTCGTTTGCTTTTATTGAAGACACACGTGAAGATAATGAATTCATTTTATGAATTAATTTTATTAATATAAAACCTAATAATTTGTTTAAATAAATAACATTAATTATTAATCTGTATATTGATGTGATTTTTTTATTGTATTGTTGAAATGTTGTTTTTTTTTCTATTAATTATATACAATTTATTAATTTTTGTTTACTATTGTTGAATTGATAAAAATAAATTCACGTGTGCCATATGACATATGTGGCGTTTAAATGTCAAGTCACATGAACGCACTCTGATCAGCAGCAACGGCTTGAAGCCCAATTAGTTTTGAAACTGAATTCAAACAAACATTAGAAAAGAATTAAGTAATTATATATTTTGTTTGTAAAATTAGTGAACTTTACTGTTTTTCTTTTATATATAATTTTTTAAAATTATTTTGTGATTCCATACTATTATCATATTAATCAGTCGGTTATATATATATATATTTATATATGGTCGAGATACACATTGTGGTTATATAGCGCGGTAACAACGTTAAGTTTACAAATAAAATACTTTTCAAATCTTTTGGACATAACAGCGGTTGAGCAGACGCCGTGGCCTGGAAAAAACATCTTATCGAGTAAAGAATACAAATTCTACTACAATGGTAGAAATAAAAGAGGGTTATTCCGCACCGGCTTTATCGTCATGGGTAAAGCAAGGCAAATGGTTATAGGATTCAATCCAATTGATGAACGAATGTGTACAATTCGAATAAGGGGAAAGTTTTTCAACTTATCCTTAATAATCGTTCATGTACCAACGGAAATTAAAAATGCAGAAACGAAGGAAATGTTTTACGAGAAACTCTCTAGGGTTTACAATCAGGCGCCCAGACGTGATATTCAAATTGTGCCGGGAGGTTATCGATCGATTCTGATCATTTTCTCGTAAAGGTTTTGTTCAGATATCGAATTAGCGCACGTCACCATTTGTCACTGCGAGAAAGTTCGATTTGGACAGACTCAAAGATGACAACGTTAAACAACAGTATGAAGACTAATTGGTAGAGTTTAATCGACTGCGTAATTGTGTAGAAGCTGCGGTAGTAGAAGTAATAAAATGGAGGCCTATTGTAGTCAGAAATGTATGGTACGATAATAAATGTAAATTGGCTCATGAAGAAAAGAATGAGGTACGTGCAAAATACATTCAGCGCGGCACTCGAACCACCCTAGATGACTACTAAAACAAGCGATCCATAGAACGTTATTTAGACACAAGAAAATGCTTCATGAGCAAGACATTTTGCGTGATATGGACAACCTGAACAACATTTATGATAATAGAGGTTTGTACAGGAAAATAATGGCCGTAACGTGTGTGGTTTTAAACAACAGCCTCTTATATGTAAAGACACCAACGGAGAGATATTGGCAGATGAAGAAAAATGCATCGTAAGATAGGTTGAGTGTTTTAAAGAATTGCTTACAATGGGTAATTCAAATAACAATGATGAAAACACCGAACTTCCGTATCAAACTGCGCAACCATTAACTGCGAAACCATCATATGAGGAAACCAGGGAAGCTTAGGAATGGTAAGCCCACGTGTCTGACGAACTTTAAAAATATGGTGGGGAAGCGTTGTGGGGTTGTATACATGAGCTAGTGGTGCATGTTTGGAAAAACGAGGTTATGCCAGAAGAATGGAAGTGTGCTGTAATAATACCAATTTACAAGAAGGGGGATACAATGAATTGTGCTAATTACAGGGGAATTTCATTATTAAATACAACATATAAGGTATTCTCTTATACGTTGTATCAACGCCTTTTACCATATGCGGGGGAAGTTATTGGTCAACATCAATGCGGATTCCGCAATGATCATTCAACAACTGATCAGTTGTTCGTTATTCGACACATTATGGAAAAGTGTAGGGAATTCAACGTAGAGACGCACCATTTGTTTGTTGACTTTAGGGCTGTATACGACAATGTTATTCGGAAAAAATTGTGGCGTATGATGGAAGAATTCGATTTTCCAGAAAAATTAATAGCTCTGTTAAAATTAACATTGTCGCAGGTTACATCCCAGGTACAATTAAGGGGTCTCAAATCTGAAACATTTGAAACCATTGACGGAGTTCGGCAGGGTGATCCTTTGGCGGCATTATTTTCCAATATTACGTTGGAAAAGTGCATCAGGGGGACTGCCATTAACACTGGCAACACAATTTTTACCTCATCAACGCAATTACTTGGTATGCTGACGACATTGATGTGGTGGGTAGAAATATGGGTGCAGTTAAAGAAACGTTTGTTTTGCTAGAACATGAAGCTTCGAAAATGGAGATTAAAAGTGAATGAGATGAAAACCAAATATATGATCGCGCCACGAAACAGCGCTTTTATGGCACAACATCCAAATGTAACAATTAGCCAAAACCAATTTGAAACCGTTGATAGGTTCTCCTATCTTAGCAGCCAGATTGATAGCAACAATAAGTTCAATCTCGAGTTACTTCAGGAAACAAATCACTTTATGGTTTACGAAAAATGTTCTTTTCGAAGACCAGTTGTTAAGTATGGTTCGGAATCGTGGTACATGGCCCAAGTGAATGAACAACATTTAAGGAGTTTTGAAGCAAAATACTACGCGTCATCTATGGTCCGATGAGGGATAATGGACGGTGGCGTTGGCGATACGCTTACGAATTACAACAGCTATATTCACACCCTGACATTGTTCAACACGCCAAATACGTAGTTTGAAGTGGCTCAGGCATGTGGCACGCCAAGGGTGTTGGATGGTAAACCTGGGGGATGGAGGAGTGTTGGTAGACCGCGGGGTAGGTGGAGGGATGACATAGACAGAGACCTTCGGGTCCTAGGTGTTTCCGGCTGGCGGTGAATAAGTCCGATTGCAGAAGGCTGCTGCTGGAGGCTAAAACCAATTGTAGGTTGTAGGCCCGCATAAATAAGTTAGTATGTATATATATATATATATATATATATATATATAATATTATTTTGTGATTTCATACTATTATCATCAGTGCCACCATTGAATATATTACAGGTAATTGATGAATTTCAGTAGTTTACCAATAAATAATTGTGTTGATTGCAATACTTACAACTGCTATATTATTTTCTGCACCAACTTTTTCTACTCACTTATTATTTACCGCAAATAATCATACGAGTATATGTGAACTATAAATATAGTTAATGCGAGTTGTTAGAAAATATTCATATGGGTTAATTTGGGAATCTTCGCGTTGAATGATTAGATCTCATTAAATACCATATTCAGCTTAGTTTTTACCATTAAATACCTTACAGCTTAGTGTCATGACGCAATTCATGATGATCATAAAAATGAGCACATGTTGTCGGATTTAGGATGAAACCTCAATAGTAAATTGGATTCCTGACCAAGTGCTCACAACAACAGAATCTCTACATACGGACACATTATGGTCAACTGGGCAAATCACGTACGGAACAAGTAGATTCCAGACCTGGTAGGTACAGTCGAATGTTGCACATTTTCAAAACTAACTGTTTTCTCATATTCTCATGTTTACCAATATTTATCAACATTTTATACAGAATAGAGTAGTTGTCATTGTTGTATGGTATTAGATTTATTAAACAAAGGAAACACTTTGGTTCAAATAGTTTTATTTTTACAACTACTTAGTACTTTACAACTTTACATTAGTTTTAGTTGTTTGGTTCTGCATATGAATAATTCAGTAGTGTTGCATAAATCCAACAGTTTTAATTAATCTTTAGAGCTGTGTACAATTTACTGGTACAAAACATAGTATCCTTATCCATGAACTATTTATGTTATTTGCAGATGACATCGTTATAACAAATGAAAACCAATCTGAACTGAAAAACAAAATCAATTTCTGGTTTAATGAACTCAACGGATTACACTCGGGATAAAATTTCAAATATTTATCTACAAAACATGATCATATAGATACATTTAAATAGGACTATTTATCACAATAAGGATTAAAACCGATGATGATATTCAAAAACTATGATTCGATTAAGTAAAGATTTGCGTCCAAGTTTTCGTTTGATAGAAAAAATCCACCAAAATTAAA
The DNA here is from genome assembly GCA_027564355.1 of Penthetria funebris. Taxonomy (NCBI): domain Eukaryota; kingdom Metazoa; phylum Arthropoda; class Insecta; order Diptera; family Pleciidae; genus Penthetria; species Penthetria funebris. The sequence goes on along the minus strand of JANSTX010041329.1, from coordinate 125 downwards.
GAAAATAGTGATTAACTGTAGTTTGACCTACAATTTAAGCTTAGATGGCCATCGCTACGTTGTTTTTGGACGACCGGGTGGTCTATTACGCTGCAGATTCCATGCAAATGCGGATTTTGCAATAT
>JANSTX010041318.1:0-12743 GCA_027564355.1 Penthetria funebris | reverse complement strand
AATTAAAATAGAATAAATTAATTTAGTGGGTAACGAAATCAGATATTATTTATGTTTTACATTCCCTTATTTTAAATTACAATTTAATATTCTTAATTATATATAATTTATAAACAAAAAAAACTGTACATACTTTTTGTAATTATTTATTGGACTCGATAATTTCAACAACCTCATCATCATCATCATCATCTATTTTTATATTATCAACAATTGGTAATTTTCGCACAATTGTTGTATTCGTTGGTGGTATTAATGTTTTATCAACAATTTCAATTTGCATAAAATCATCCTGAACATTACTTTCTTTAATATCGTCTAATGTACAATTATGATGAACTTTCATATGCATTTTGAACCTTTTGAATTAAAAAAAAAGAAAAATAATTATAAATGAATATAAAATATAAATGATTAAATAAATTACTTGTCTTTTCGATTAAATGATCCAGTGCATAAGGTACATTTAAATGGTTTTTCATCTGAATGTGTATACATATGCATTTTTAATGACCACTGTTTTGAATATTCCTTTTTACATATATTACATTTATGTTTTATACCCAAATGTGTATCAATATGTCTATCTAAATGACTTTTTTGTTTATAACGATTTGGACAACGATCACATACATACGGTTTTTCACCTAAACAAATATTTAACATCATATTATCATAAATAAAATAACAAATTCATAAAGAAATACCTGTATGTTCACGTTTATGTAATATTAAATATGATGCTCTACTGAATTTCTTATCGCAATCTGGACATTTAACAGTTTTTCCCGTATGTAAGGTTAAATGTGTTTTTAAAATTGTATTTTGTGAAAAACGTTTTCCACAAAATTTACATTCATATGGTTTTTCACCTATATTTTTTGTATTCATTTAAAATTTGATTGTATTAAGTAAAGTTTTTGTGAAAAAAAAAAAAATTAAAATTACCAGTATGTACCCTTTTGTGACATTTTAATGCGTTGCCTTGGGCAAATGTAAGTCCACATTCTTGACATTGATATGGTCTTTCACCAGTATGAATTCTACGATGACTACGCAATCGAAATTCGGTTGCAAAAGATTTTTCTATAAGAAAATGAAAATAAACAAAAATAAAAATAAATAATAAATAATAAAAATCATACCACAAAGATCGCAACTAAAATTACGTTCACCAGTATGAGTAAATGTGTGTACCATCAGGCGTTGATTGGTTGTAAAACCTTTTCCACAAGTAGAACATAAAAATCTGAAATCAATACATTTATATATAATTTGAAGAATAATATAAAAGTGTCATTTTCAATTTTCGAAAAACAAATATTTAGATACTAATTAAAATTCAAAGAAAAATCAATTCAAAACATTCTTTATTGTATCTCAAAGTAGACAGGCAAGAGCATTTATATAAATATACTGATTATTGGTATCATCATCATCATCATCATCAATATCATATAACCCATTTTGACTCTAGTGTAGGAAGCACATAAGTCAATAAGTATCAATAAATTCAATAACAATTCCTTTTCAATGTCTACATAAAGTGTTCACGTTACTGCGGACATAAACCTATAACTGGAAAACATCTTAGGCAAGACTAATATATGAGAATGAAACGTCTGGTTTAGACGACCAACCTTTTTCAAATCTGATATTCATATAATTTTACTATTCTCACTTATAAAAACAATTAAATATTTAAATTGTATCGTCATCAGTGAATCGAGTGGAGCCATAAATCCTGCGAACAGTTGTTTGATCATTTGACTTTGTCACTTCAAAGATACAAAGTTGTAGTCACGCGCCTAAGAAAGTTCATGATATTCATGATTTTAATATGATTGAATTAAAAATAATGTGATTCATGTACCACTCTAATGAATTATTCAAATGTAGTGTAGTACCGGACAATTATAATTGATTGTTTTTTTTTTCAATTGAGCACATTTGTACACGTGAATACAGGACTAAGAACGTACATTTATTATTGTGTGTAAGTAAAAGCGTCTTTGTCAATATATAGTATACCGTATACAAATTCAATTTTGCAATATTACAATTAATTTGAATCCAAAAGACAAAGTGATGATGATGATAACATTTTTATAAGTTAATTTTTTCATTTAAATTTTGTCCAACTTATAATTTCATCTAACAACCTTCTATATTAAATAAATATTGATATTTTTTGATAAACATGCCGCATTTAATTACACTACTGAACTATTGACGTATATATTAAGTATAAGAATATATATTTGTTATGTTATAAACTTACAAAATATACTAAAACAATATGACATTCATTAATTATGACAATAAGTTGTGCATTAAATGTAAGCTGTTAAATTGGGTAATAATATAAATGATAATATAAGTAGCTGGTTAAATTGGGCACCTTAACACACAAACATTACATGCTTATATTCAAACTATATCATTAAAGTATTCAAATGCAAAACTTTAATGTTATTTGAGCAAGATAATAAATTACTACCTCCTACTCAATTGCTAATTTTTTTCAACATTTTTGATTATCAATATCTGACTCTCATAACACAAATTTTCTTAACAATAAATAAAAATATATATGCTCACTTTGCCTCTGGTTTATTATCTGCATGCATAACCTGATGATTCTGAAGACCATTCTTTGTGAAATACGATTTATCACATTCATTACATTTAAACGGTCGACAACCTAATATTGATTATTAAAACAAAAATTTAAAATTTAATAAAAAAAAAAAAACATAAAAATTAATTTAAAACCTTGATGTTGTAATAAATGGGCTTTCAATGATGTCTCTTGTGAACAAAGTTTACCACAAAAATTACATAAATGAAGTGTTTTACCATTGTGAGAAAGTTCAATGTGTTTTTCAAGTGATTGTTTCATTTCTAAAAAGAAAACGAATTTTTATATTTATGTAAATAAAACTTACAACAATAAAATATTATCAAAAAAAAAAAAAAAAGAAAATTTGTTTAAAGAAAACTTACTGAATCCTTTTTTACATTGTTCACATTCAAACCAATTTCTCATCGATGGTTCTCTCATACCCATTTCTTTCGCCATTAACTTATCTTCATTATTCTTTGTTTTGAAATATTCCACATAGGATTCGTCTTCATCTTCAATACATTGTGTATGTAATACATTCTTTATTTCATGTACACATTCCAAACTATTATCTAAATTTTCTATATTACTGTCTACATTTTCACTTCTGTTTCCAATACACACTATACTTTCTGCATTTTCGAGACTTTCAACAGAATCCAATTGTTCAACCGTATTTAAATGTTCTGTAGTATCTAAATGTTCTATTGTATCTAAATCTTCTATAGTATTTGATTGTTCTGTAGTATCTAAATCTTCAATTGTTTCTAAAATTTCAACAGTTCCATCATTTTCAACAATATCATCGTCATTATCGTCGACATCATGAACAAAACCATCTTCACCAATAAATTCATATTTTAAATTATTATCAAAATTTGATTCGGTTATAATTTCAATTTCCAAATTTTCTCCTTTTATTTGATTTTCTTCTTGATGCTGCTCAATTAACCATTTTTTTCGGGGTCTATTTAATTTCGGATCTCGTTGAATCTATCGAATAGAAAATGTAATTTTTTAAATTTTAAATATGTACATTAAATATATTATAATTTGATTTATACTAACAGATGCCAAACGACTAAATGTCCTTTCTGACATAACATAATTTGTTGATGGACAACCTACGACGGAATTTTGTTGTTCAAACTCCAAAATTTCACATAACAAATTTTCTTTAAGCATATTCCTAATAATGCGATTAGATTTTTCACATCTTTCACGAAAATTATAGGCTATTTTTAAATCATTTAAGCATTCAACACACAATGTTTTTGGGATTGTAATTTCATTTTCATTTTCAGAAGATACCGTTTCAGTAACAGTTGTCGCATCACTTTTATTTGTACAAATAACAAATAATTCCCAAAATGTATGATTACTATCATATTGACTATTAAATAAATTTATCAAATCCTTTTCAGTTGACAAACAAGAACGACACATTTGTACAAAATTCATTTCAAATAAATAAAAACAAATAAATTACCTCTGTGTACAAAAGAATAAATTATATATGAAAATCAGAATCTGTCAGATTATTGTATGTCAAATATTGGAACATGTTCAATGCAAAGAATAGAAAGTGTGTATTGTCGTCGGATGTTTCGATTTACTATGGCAATTAACGATATTCAACGATTTTCAAATTGACTAATGTAAACGCATATTGTAAGTACAAAATAATTATAATTTTTAAATTTGTCGATTAATTACACATCGCTGCGGGTGCGTCTATAGCTAATGAAAAGTTTTGTAAAGGTTACTGAAATTGTAATTAGGTTTAAATTGAAATATGAAAACACTTGTACCTTGAATTTTTAGGGGTAGTTCCATCTGGGGGAGGGATGCTAAAATTTGGCAAACGATGTACTTCTACTATGCGAACATTTTGCAATTATCCCGGTTTCGGTCCCATAACAACTGCGGAAGTTTCACTCACAACGAAAGAATTTAAAAAAATTTGCAAGTACATGTACCTTGAATTTTTAAGGGTAATTCCATCAGGTGGAGTGTTGCTAAAATTTCACATACGGTGTACTTCCACTATGCGGACATTTTGCAATTGTCCCGGTTACGGTTCCATAAAAACCGCGGAAGTTTCACTAAGATTTGTTAGGATTCTCGTATTTGAATCATCTGTAGGTTATATCATCTTCATAAATATCTGGAACTGCGCGGTGATAACAAACATCGTATCTTGTGGAAGGTAGTAAAATAAATTTATCAAAAGTTGCAGATGGAATTTTAACAACTTGTGACTTCAAATGCAAAAATCCTTTATTACAAGAAATGTACATTATTTGTGAAAAATAACAAATTTACATTTACAGTGCATCGAACCCGCAGATGCTTAGTGCCCATATACTGTCGTGATAGCTCTTGGACGTTTAATGGCATGTGTATACTCTGTGGGAATAGTTGGCATGTGTATACTCTGTGGGAATAGTTGGGGCTGAAAAACAGGGAAAAGAAATGTTGAATAAGTGAATAATAGAAAAGAAATTATAGTAGACGGTTTTTTACGGAATATAAGACCATCATAAGAAAAAAATGTAATTATTTAATATCAATCTTGACCAATTGTGCTTCTACCCCTACCGGCAACAATTATAGTACAATATGTAATGTTGAAATAAATATTTAAAAATTGGAACCGATAACATGGGTTTAGAATCTGATATATGCACAGAAGAATTGTACAAAATCATAAATATGCATTCAGACAAGTTTTAGTTACGAATAAGTTATAAAAGTAATAAGGAATGATCTGTCGATGACACATGGAATGTAATTAAAATACATATTATTAAAACTATAAGACAAGTGTACTTAAAATATTATGGCGGTAATAAAAATTAAGTTTTTTTTTTAGATTTATAGATCCGGAGGCGCTGTACAATAAAAAGTATATCAACGCTCGTACAAAGTGGAATTTGATCGATCATATATTAAAGAAACATATGATTGTGATACTGCAAATATTAGTATTTCAAATAGTGCATTCGGCATTACGAGCAGTTTCTCATATAATATGATATTATCAACAGAATTGCTATAGTCTGCGGATGATACGATGATTTACTCGTACTGCTATCGCGCTTTTTTTTTTAATTTTGAAATTTTTATACATTTTGATGCAGTTACTTTCATAGTATTAGTTTTCTTTGACTGTGCACAAATTAAGTTTATTCTTTAATTTATCATGATTTTCTGCACTACTAACATATTTGCTTTATACGGCGAACTTGTGATAACTCGTACTAACAGCATGATTTCAGTCCCTTTTATGTTGCGTCTATATAAAGAAAGGGAGAAAATATGGAAACTAAGTAAATAGTCTCAGTTAAATGACAATATAACTCTGTATATATAAATAGTTTAATCTGTATTATGGCCTGTTTCCTGTATTTGATAAAAATTAATAATAATCCATTACACATATTAACTTAAAGAATTTAGGTTATTAACCAATAAACAATATGGCATGTAGGTTAATTAACGTGTCTAACCACTGATACAATTACTTCAAGAATTCAAACTGGTAACCAATGGGAACAGAATTTTACCATCATCAAAGTAAATAACATCAATCCCACTAACGTATAGATACATTGCCAACATTTTTCAATTATACAAGTGAAGCATCAACAAATCACCTCGGATTTGACAGGCATACGAAGATAATCTTTGTATTAGATAAACGACAACGATTTGGAACTTGGAGTGTTAGAATTATGCTTGAACGACTGAAAACCAAAATCTCATCGTATGACATCACAAAAGTATTCAACAGTAGGATAACATATGTAACAATCGTTTAAATTTACAAATCTATGGTTAACAAAGATGCATTTGCATAGTTAATTATCCCAAAATGTTGATGGGATTAAAAAATCAGATATTACTAACGGGATAATACAAAGATTAGCTCGAACAATATTAATTGAGAATATGTAATTGCTGTGCACGGGTAATATAAACCAGCATGGTGAGCTGTTTCCGGATATGTGTAAGAATAATAATCTTGTGATTGGTGGTATAACATTCAATATCAAAAGAATTCATAAGGAAACTTGGTTTTCACGGTTGTCCCAAATTATCATAAATAAACATAATATAATAATTAGTTAAAAGTTAAAGAAACTCACTATTGTATGTATGCATCTTTAGAGGTACGAATGTTTGCAGTGATTAATATTTACTTTTTATGTAGATTCATGATAATGCAACCAAATAGGCAGCATAATGTAACATGTAACAGCGAGACGTAGTGATGTTGTTCGATTGCAAACGATGTACAAAATCTATGAACAGATTATAGTCAATTAGTTAAAGAGATTGGGAAAAACGTATGATGTGATATGTGTAAACATTTTGAAAATATATTGCATACTGAGCTAGAAACAATCATAATTATTCGGTAACACAGTCAAATAATTTATTAGAATAATGCATAAATTCCGCAGCTACCTAATTTGTTCAACTAGTCGACAAACACAACATTAATATCATCTGTTAAGTCGCCTCTATCAAACACAATTAACGAGTTACCGGTTACATCGCACGTAGAGGTATAAAGATGTGTTAATCAACCACGATGACAGTCGGCCAGTGTTTACACATATAAAACTATTTTCAACTTATAGCTTCCTTAAAATTGTCTAAATTGTCTATTGTTAGTCTCCTGTACAGAAATAAGTCTTAACAATCTACTTTTTTTGCCTTTGAAATACTGAATTTATTGCAATTTTACATTTGTCATGCACTTTAGAAACCACTAGCACAATTCCTACGCTAATACAATACATTAAAAAATACAAAAAATAATGTATAATTACTTTTTTTTTCATAATACACAACACACGGCCATTTAATAAATAAGAAATTATGTCAACATGACAACATCCAATCTTACCATAGGCACAACAAATATCCATCCGTGAGCTGTTGTGGATAATTTTATAAAATATTTAATTTCGAAAAAATTAAAATAAAACAGTGAAAAAATTGACAATGAAAAATGAACTAAATGTCAAGACTAAATTTTTGATATACAGTAAAAAAAAAAAGAAAACGCCACAATCATTAACTTTCTTAAATCCCAATTTCGTCAAAAAATGTTGGCATAAAATTCAAAATTCAAAATTAGAAACCCGCCAAATAGTGAATAGGGCGAATTAATACTTTATTCGCTATTACGGACGACCTCCTTTCGCCGTTGCGCAAAACAGCAATCAAACCGTTTTTCTCATTACTGCGCAGAAACATAATTGGTACATCATAGCAGTTGATTTTGACGTTTGGTTTTTGCACATTCGCAGTAACATCTTGGTTATTACCTTTTTTTTTGGTTGATTTCAGTTTCTATTTAATTTTTAATTTTTTCTATTTTTATTTTTTGTATTTCTATTTTGTTTTTCGAAATTAAAAATTATTGTTAAATTATCTACAGCTCACGAATATTTGTCTTCAATATGGTAATATTTGATGTTGTTTATGTGTTGTCATATAATTTCTTATTTAATAAATGGCCGTGTGTTGTGTGTTAAGAAAATAAACGAAATTCTGCGTTAATTAATGTATTTTTAATGTATTAGCTTAGGAATTGTGCTAGTGGTCTCCAAAATGCATTTATTGACAGATGTAAAATTGAATTAATGTGTTATAAATGAAATAACTTTTATATTTCATAGACAACCAGTAGATTGTTAACTGTGCTGAAGTTATGACCACAAAAGTTATGATATGATATTTTTATTGCAAATGTAGTTAATTATTTAAAATAAAATGTACGCTTTATTATCATATGATAAATTAAACTATTAATTCTTACGGTTTCAAATAAATTATCAGCAAAACATATTGAGCAAATAAATCAAAATTAAGAGGAAAATACAAAATATCCAGAACCGGTGTCTGTAGTTATATCATCTTAATTAATAGCTGGAACTTCTGGTAATAATCACTTATCGTATCTGGTGGAGGATGACAAAATAGGTCACTAAATTTGCTAAGTTATCGAGCGTTTCAGGTCACACAATCTGTTTTAATATATAGTTAATTAATTTTTTTGTGCAAATGTTGGACAATAGTTTCGAAAGGCAATCCTGTTTTATGGTAAACATCTTGTTAAACCATATGAGTAAACCTCGTCAATATCGATTATAGACAAATATCGTTATCTATCAAACTACCATCCTATGATGATTAACCCCTATATTCTTTGTCTACTCTTTTTGCTGCATCGTTGAAATAACTTTACACTTCTATTACACAATTTGAATGGTTACAAGTGTTTTAAATTAAAGTTATTTTTTAGGGAGTGACTATCCTTTAATATTTATTTTTGGAAAAAGGATGACGATTGGAACGCAGGTATCTGTGAACATTTGATTTGAATTTTTGGAGGACATTATGTTCAGGAAACACATCTTTGGGCATAATACCGGTGATCTCAGTAGAGCAATCACCATTATAATATCCAAAGAAAAGAGATATCTGAACTGAAATATTCCTTAAAACTACACAAGAAACCAAGTCTTCTTGCAGAATTTTTTGTCACGATCAAGATTTAATAATTGTCAAGCAGTTTAGAATTGATGTGCGTTCCGAGAGAATTGATCATCAGAGATGAAGAATGATACAGAGGACAGCATAACTGTAAATTGAGTTTGTGGGTAGGGACAAATAGTCATTAATAAAAATAGAGAGTAGGCGATAGAACATACCCCTGGGGAACTCCTGAAAGTTTGAAAGTGTGAGAAGTGACGTCATCGAAAACAACCTGAATTTAACGCCTCTTCAGAAAGTCAAACCCTGTCAAGCGTCTTGTATATATCAAGTGAATGTATCTAACCAAATCTGTACATGCTTCTACTCCAAATCTTAGTAAGATAGGTCATTATATCTCCAGACGATCTTCTAGCATGAAAACTGTATTTACGATCATGAATGATCTTACAAGGTATATGATTTTTTCACAGACCTTAGATAAAATTGAAATAATTTCTATATTGGTCTGTAATTGAAATGGTCAGATTTAGAACCCTTTTTGGTAATAGGCTGGACATTTACAAATTTCTAAGCAACCGGCAATTATCCAGACTGCAGATATACCGTAAATATGTAGCGAAGGGGTGTCGGAATGTTGGTTTCTTTCTATAAAGAAGAAATACCAACTGTTCTGTTGAACGGAATCACAAGATAATTTCAATGAATGTGTCGACTACATCATTCATTTCTTTATCTTATTCCGGATTACACTTTCAAAAGAAATTAAAAAAAAACTTTGTTATATTTTGAATCATTTAATTGACTTTAATTATTGATTAACTAGTTACACTTTTACAAAAAGAACTTTATTATATTTTGAATCACTGTGTTATTGAATGCCTTTATTTTTTACTGACTCATTTTTATGTTTTTGATTGATTTTTTTGGGAAAATGCATTATTTTTATATAGAAGAAAACTGCTTAACAATGCAATTTTCGCCCTTTAAACATTTTAATGGACTTTGTTTACGAAAAATTTGATTAAGACATCAAATTTTTCAAAATCACATTTTTTGTAGTCTCACACAAAATTTGAATGGACTTTGTCCCAATATTTAAATATTTAATTTTTTGACCTAATTTAGGAAAAATTTGATTAACAAATAAAATTTTTGGTAATTACATTTTTAGTTGCAAACTCACACTTTAATTCAATTTGTGGAACTTATTCTATGCCACTTTAATTACTCATAATTTCGATCAAAATAAAAACTTTAATCGAAGTAAATCCATAAGTAATAAATTTAAGTATGTGGCCTACAATAATAATATTTAATTATTATTATTATTAAATTTTATGTGGGATGTAGTTTTTAGTGTTCAGAATAAGAACGTTAAATATGTATAAAATTAAACCACTTTAAACATAAAAGTTTTACAAGAATAAAAATGTTTAAGAATTGAAATTGAAAACTGAATGATTTTAATTACATCGATTATTTAATATTTTACTTGAATTTGTAATTGATATCCTATTTGTCTTGTAATGATAATATTTGAGATCATTTAACATAATTAATTATATAGGACATGATATTGCTTTTATGTTATAATGAAATTTAATGTTATAATTACTATGAAATTATACATTGTAATTTACAATAATTATTACAATGTTATTTAAATGATTCCTATTCGTGTCGGAAACAATGTTGGAGATCTCATTAAATTCGATAAATATGTAGGTTCAACAGGGGCAGTGATTTTATTTTGTTACATCAGCAACTGAATGTCTGACCCATTCAATACTTAGGTTCTTGTAAAAATAATTTAGTTATTCTTCATAGGCTGGATCCGAATTATTATAACGTTATCGGTACTGTATTTAAAAATCGTATTGCTGTTATTATTCAATACAGCTTTTATATTAAAAAAATGATTAAAAACTGATTTAAAACTCAAATTGTCTACACAGCTCTTCATTCATAACCAAACATCATAATTTTAAAGCAACTGAAATGTGGTATTTAATTTAATTGTTAGCATATTTTTATTTACTTGTGTTGTTCTTATTTTTTCTTGACTATTGTTCAACAATTATTGCCTGTCCTTTGGTATCTTCGACTTTTCGATCTTCTGCATTCAAATTATGTCGTGTCTCAAGATGTTTTATGTAACTATAATATATATAAATATAATTTATTAATGTATTGTATAATATTGCACACTGAATTCTGGAACAAATTCAAGTAAGGGACATAGCACACATGGTATGTATGGTGGACACACAAAAAGAGATGACAAACTTTTAGAAATAGACAGAAATTCGTAAATTGATCATTATCATTATCATCGTCATCATTGTAATACCCAATAAAGTAAAGAATAATATAATCTTGTCAATATAATGACATTAATAAAAATTATATACTTACTTATAATGGAAAGTAAACGCTCTATTACATCTTATACATGTATATGGTTTTACTAGATGTATTTTACGATGACCTCGGTATGCACCTTTTTGAAAAAATTTCATATTACAAAATTCACATTCAAATTGTGGTTCAGCATCGTGTGAATTTAGATGTTCGGTTAAATGACTTTTTTGTAAATATGACTTTGGACATTTATCACAAATATATTTTCGGATGCCTGAATGTTTTTCTAAATGATAAGTCAATTCAATCTGTCTTGGAAATTGTTTTTCACACAAATGACATTTATATTGTAATGGACGATGTAATTTTAAATGTATCCTATATGAACTGTCACGACCAAAACTTTTGCCACAAGTTTTACATGTATGATGCTTTTCACCTTGAAAAAAAACAGAGAAAATAATTAAAATTACGAATTTTCACTAAGAATCGAGTTACCGAAATCCATTTACATCAAAATAGATCTAATGATAAGGGTATTTGATGTAATAACTAAAAAAAAAAGTCTTCTATACTGTTAACATTGGCGAGTCGAGCACAATCGCATTTGATGTCATTGCAGAAATAGTACTAAGTTAATAATTAAATATTTTTATTTTGTTTATAAAAGCATTATAATCATCACGCGTATAAAGCACCTTATATTGACTGTAAAATCGATATAGGGAAATCAATGAAAGTCAAGGAAATGATTATATGCGCTTTTCTGGATATCGAAGAAGTTTCGAAAAGGCAAGTGTATCGTAGATTAAAAATGAAACGTCGAGATGCAAAAGAAAAAGGGATTCAAGTAGAATAGAACACTATTTGCGAAAATGATAAAAGGATGCCTATATGGTAAAATGTTACCCTTATATTCAGCTTTGTCGTATACAAATGACTTGGAAATATCAGGCCTCTCGTACCTACATAGCAAATGGTATGCGGATAATATAATAACGACAAAATTGAATTTAAAATTATGAGCGATTTATATGGCATAGGTTTCAACTCGAATACATGAAATAAGTAAAATAGAGACATAATGACTCTAATGACTAATGACTAATGGTTATAGTTTTAACTGCTAAATAATTTAAACAATAATAATGACAAATTATAAATTTACCTGTATGAATAGTTAAATGTTCACGCAAACTAGTTCTTTTTAAGAGTTTTCCTGTTGGCATTTAATATTATA
>JANSTX010041317.1:0-19874 GCA_027564355.1 Penthetria funebris | reverse complement strand
TAATTATAGTATAGTGTACACCTATGGTGAAATGAGGATGAACAATAATTCATTAACACGTCGCGATTATAAAATTGCGACACACAGCTTGTGTCTTTTATAATTTGTTTGTTGATCAGCTCCTTATTTAACAATATCATGAACAACACATTAAGAGCCTAAATTTTTAACAATTATATTTCATTATTATTTTTCAAATATTTGTTCACGATCGCCAAAATTAATTCCACTACAATAATTCACGTTCACGTTCCCGATAAACAATAGGTGTACACTATAGGCTTACATTTTACAATGCAATGAAAATCGCTTATAATAGATAAACTCTTCATTACTTTTAAACCATAAATATTTTAGAATAAACTTTAAATATATAAAGCTTATGCTTTATGAACCTTTATGAAAAAAACATTTTGTTAATTTGTTAAAGAAAAAAAAATAAATTTTTTTAAGCAAATTAACTTTTCTATATTTTTAACCATCAATTTCGTCTTGATCAACTTTAGTATTAGTATTTCGTTGTTGTAATTTTTGCGGTTGTGTTACAGCAAAGCGTGAAAAATCTTTCATAACATCCGTATATGTATCACCTTCACCATTACCATGCTCTGATAAACCAATTTCTTCATTTAATTTCGTCAAACGTAACCTATTTTACAATTAATTAATTTAATAAGAATTTGTTGCACATATGTATGTTTGTGAAAAAATTAATAAAAAAATAATTAAATTATCTTACAATGTAACAATGTCAGCATTTGTCAAATGTACCGCAATATCAATTGGTTTCTGTCCATCTTTTGCAATAATATCATGTTTTGCCTTATGTTTTAATAAAAGATATGCTTGAGCTGTAGAACCTCTTTCAGTTGCTAAATGTAATGGTGTATAACCATTTCGATCAACAGCATCAATTTGTATACCATTTAAAATTAAGTATTCGCATGCCATTACGGAACCCTAGAAATATACGAAAACGTTTTGTTTTGTATTATTTGTAAATATTAAATGATCATCGCGGATAATGCACATGACACATGATCGATTTCTTCCTCTTTAATGTAATTTAATGTTTGAAAACTGAGAATTCTTTCATTTACAATCGTATTGATTTGAAGACTATTATAAGCATTCAAAATAGATTTATATAATCCCAAATTAATACGTTATTTATGTTCATTGTCAAGATAACTATGATGCTAGTCGCATAATAGGAAACATATGAAATACAACAATAAAAATTAAGTTCTAAAGTTCTAAATAATTATGTTATTGACTACACAGTTTATTACATACATATAACATCAAACGCCAACCGAATAAATACATTAGCTTGTAATATATTTTAAAGCAAAATTCGGTAGAGTGATGTATGCAGGCATACGATCGTCATATATCCACACGAAAATTAAATGTAGATTATTCCTCTTGTTATATGTACGTGAAAATGGTACCCAAAATGTCCACTTATTTATTATTAACTAAAAGAGAATACATATAATAACTAATTAAACCAATAACGGGTGACGAATCGAGCGGCAGACTATCATCGAGATTAATGTTGTATATGTCAATAGTTTACATTTTATATTACATGCATATTAGAAATAACAAATTAACATCGTAACGTCCGATGCGCCCTTGAATCGTAAACGTTAATATGATGAGGATATCAAAAACGGCAAATGACAATATTTCATCTGCATCAAATTAATAAGAAAACAGAAGAGTGTAATGAAAGCAAACAGTATATTGCAATTAATTTGATACCAAAGTTCAAAGGTAATAACGACCAAGCAGAATAAAATGGCATGTACATATTTGATTATATAACATTCTGAAAATATCCTACGATCAAACATGCCTTAATCACTGCCTACATTAACGTATTATACACCATTCAACAGTAATGATGTTTTATTTGATTTTAATATTTAATCTACAACGTGTTCGTTAAGATATAACCAAATATAAACATCAAAATGTTAGTATGGACACTCCATTAATCCCATAAATTTTATCTTATTGAAGAAATGTGTGGCATATGAAAATTATTATTATAAACGTAAAAACAAAATATGATTCATACCGATAAAACAGCTTGATGTAAAGATGATCTCTCTAAATCATCCAGATTAATATAATTTTTGTTTGCACCTAATGCTAGTGCTTGACACATAACAGGAAGATTATGCACCGATGATGCCTTATATAATAACATATTTGGTTCAAGATTTGTCAAATCTTCAACATCTAAATAGAAAATATATTACAACAAATTTTATAACAATATAAAAGTTATATAAATTTACCTAAAATATTATCTTCACCGCCAGTTGATTCTTGATCGGAGCTCAAAACAATATCATCATTTAATATTGGACCATCCAAATCTTGACCAATAAATAAAATACTTTGATTATCATCAATAATATTATTTAAATTAACACTACTATTATCACATTTACTACTCGATGATGCATTCACATTAATATTTTTTTTTATTTCATTTAAAATTTCTGTTTCCAAAGACTCTTTGCAACATTCATCAGAACTTGATGCATTTTGTATTTCATTACACTTTTCTGTTTCAAGTGATTTTCTCGATTTACTTTTTGGACGACGTCGTAATCGTCTAACACTCCAACGTTGTTGTTCGATTATTCTATTATTAACATCACTTCCATCATCATCATAATTATCATCATCATCCTGATCGGCATTGTCTTTATCTTTTTCCTTAGTCTTGTCCTTAGCATGTTTACGTTTTAATATATTTTTAATTGAATTTGTTAACGGTAATACAAAACGCTTTTCAACATATTTTGATTTTATCCATTTCTCTCTAATTTGTATATTACAATTTTCACTTGCTCGTTGTATTCGATCATCTACTTTTGCCTCATAAATTTTATTTACAATTTGATTACCTAATTCCATCATAACTTTTATTATTTCTGGTTCCCATGCATCTAAAGTCAATGAACGTACCTATGTATCGTATAATAAAAAATTGAAAACCAAAAATTACAATTAAAATAATAAAAAAAAAAAAAAACAAAAGAAAAAAACAACATACTTTACTATAATGCACACCTAAACTACGATGCACCCCTGAACAAGCAATACATAATGTTATACCAAGATTTATGGACGCCCAACGTGGTTCAGAGCTTGAACAATCACAACACTTTGAATTACCAGGTATTTTAAGAAATTGTTCCCAATTTCTATTTACCAAAAAAATAAATCAATTGTACAATTTTGGATAAGCAAAAATAAAAAAAAAAAAAAGAGAAGACCAAAAGACACATAAAAATAAAAATAAGTACTTACATCTTTTTAAAATTACTAGCACCTGGCAATGCACCTATACCTTCACTTTTCGATGAAAATGTATCCAATTTATCAAACTGAATTGCAATACTTTTATGTAAGGCAGCAATCCAAATTTGTAATAACTCCATTGAATCAGCTTGCAAAATATGTGATCTATTGTACGAATAACAATAAATAAAAACATTAGGGTACCTTTTCCCAATCATTTTAGCTATCACTAAACTTGTAATTTTAATTTAATGAGTTGTGCCATGGTATCGAAATCCATGGATTCAGTGTTCCAAGTAGATATAAAAAAAAAACTCTGCGATTTATCAGCATTAAACTACAGTCAGAAATGGGGAACCTAAAGATACAAAATGTACCTCGAAAATTAATTGTGCGACCAATTGAATAACAATTCAGTAACTTGTACATTGTCCAATGCGTCAAAATTACTTGCATTTTTCAGCTAACAAAGTAGCCTACTTATGCAGTGAAATCTATATTTTTTATGAATAATAGCTTGAGGTACATTCGCAAGTAATTTTTTCGTATACGACAATTGTAATGATGTAAATCACTTTTTCTTAGCACTCCACGAGCACACACATTTTTCTCGCACTTTGTCGAATGCAATGCATATTTTTCTCGAGACAGATATTGTTGATAGATTGCTTTTATATAATATAAATGTAACTCATGTAGTGTGTTTGCTTTAATGGGTTCAGTTCTATATTCTATGTTCTTATTTTTTATTAATCACCTTTTTTGGTTAGGGACCACAAATCTCTGTAATCTGTATCATTCTTATTATTACAATAGAAGGATAACGGGAAATATATTTATTTCAGGGCGAGCAAATCTTGTAAAATTCAATCCAAGTAATACACAACTGTTTATTATCACATAGCCAAGCTGCTCATGATGCCCATATAAATTTCGATTAAAATTTGTTTTCCGACTCTTCGGATTTCAAATCTATCGGAACGCACATCAAATGCAATTCGCTCTGGAATGATTACATCTTGAACGTGTGTGGCGAAAAATGTTGCGCGTTCTGTTGATTTTACATTTGGTTGGAATTATTATATTATCAGCTCCGATAATAATATTATTCAACAATTATATAACGTGTAGTTGACGAATGAAGTGGCTGACTGTCATTGAGATTACTCAAGCTATCTGTACATTCTGTTATGTCACCGATAACTGAATTTATAAATAAGATAAAAAATTTTGTTATGTTAATCAATTGAACTCTCTGTCGTCGTAAATTTCACAAGAATTTGATACTGTTATGAATTAATGAACTTACAAATATTCTACGCATTTAACATACAAATCTACTTGCATTCGACTGATATGATTGGCATTGTTAATTAATCATTTTGGATGGTCGTATAATTTTAGTTCATATCAAGGAAATTGTAATGAATTGATATTTTTAACATAGCAGTGTTATTTAGATAAATTGAATTAAAAACATAATATTATTATACATACTTTGTAGGTGAAATAACTTCAAAACAATATCTTCGATCTGAATCATTTATTGGTCGAACTGTACATATACGTAAATCTTCTTCCATTATCGTTGGTATATCATCACCACGTTTTCTGAATAGACAAATTACATTTTTTTTTTTTTTTTTGTAAAATTAATGATAATGTTGTTTAATGAACTTGTTAACAATTAATATTTTAAAAATTTACTTATAAACCAATTGATTATTACATAAATAAAACCATCGTCTATTCCATGATTTAAATCCTTTGGATGTTCTCTTAAATAGATAACCTTCGATGTCATTTACTTCTGTTGAATTATTCGATGATGATTTTAAACTATTACTAATAAATGAGCTAACTGTCATGTGGCGATCTTGCATTGTTTTTTCTAATTGATGTGCTTCATGTCGCATTTCATTTATCTACATAATAAAATACAAAATTTATATATTTCAATTGAAAAAAAAAAAAATATTAAATTACATCATCAGCAAGATTTTTATAAAACAGTTCAAAATCATTACATAAATCGGAACCCTGATGAAAGTATGTATTACACGCTTGATAGTAACTTAAAAGCTAAAATGATAGAAAGATAAATATGACAAGTTAGTAGAATTAAATTAAATACAACCAATTACCGTTGATAAAATTTCAGGCACTTTTTTTGTTTCCAACATAATTAATAGATTAACATAATCGAGAGATGTATGTCGAAAACATAATGATGTTGCATGCAATGTATTAACAGCTTCTGTAACTTCTTGAGATTTATTACGATTTGCCTGTGCATTACGCACTAATGCTGTATCCAAACTTTCTGAAACTTTTAAAAATAGATGTTTATAATCTTTAGCTTCTTTAACATCTGTTCGAAGGTATGTTGTCAGATTTTTTAATACTGTGCGACTTGCTTGATCCAAAAGAATTGTATGAAATTTATTCATTTCCTATTTTTTCGATTTTAATAAATTTAAACAAAACACCATTAGTTAGAAACTTAATTTAGAAATATATAAATATATTTTTTTAAATTATTACTTACTTGAATGCATTGTACAATTTTCATAAGGGCATTATGAGATGATTTCTCATCTTTAAAATGTGATTGAAGATCCCATAAAGATGTTGCAAAAGCACTAAATAAAATTGACAAAAAAATAAAAAAATATAAATTTTTATTTACGTGTAAAATACTTATTAAAGTAATTTTTATTTTATTAATCAATTAATTTTAATTATTATATTTAATGATCATAAGAAAAATGTATGACTAACAAGTAATTAACTGTGAACGTTAATGTAAATAAATGAACAATAATGGGATGGAAACGAAGAGTAGACCACACCTCACCTTTGATTTTTTATATATTCCTTGCCACTATCGACTGCAATTGTACATAATTTAATAGTTCGTTCTAGTTTTTGTTCTAAATGCTCTACAGAAGATTCTTCCTTCTCAAGAAATGCTCTAAAGATTTTTTTTTTTACAAAAATTAATAAATTTTTCTTTCAACATTCATTTTCATTTATTGTATCTCGAAATATACCGAAATTTTGGTGAATCCTTTAAACATTCTTCAAAATCAATTTTACACTTCATTATAATTATATAAACACTAAATTAAATTGGAAAAAAACTAAATTATTCTTCTCTGTTTACACAATAAAATAAAAATGTCACCAACAAAAATATTAAAAAAGAAAATAAACACGTCCTCAAGACATTTTTCAATATTAAAAAAAAATGATTCACTTTTGTTGACAGTTCAGAACTGGTGTCGATAAAGAAGATTTAAATCGTATATATTTTTAATGTACTAGATGAATTCATAAAAAAGAGCATTCGCTTTGTGCACTGGTGCTCAGCTTGAGCTCAAACTGTATCATGCGCTTATTTTTATTAAATACAAACTCGAATGACTTTATTATTGTGTTGTAATAAATAAATTGCAAAGGTAATTTTATTAATGACATGAATAAATATTTTAAAAAACCAACAGAAAATTTATAAAGTAGAAACTTTTTTGTTTACTTAAAAACAAATATTAAACGCTTGTATTAAAAAAAAAAAACTATTGTGAATTAATAAAAGTACCTACGAAAAATAAAAACCTAGTACTAGTTTGTAATTTTGTTTCATCATACCGAAGTTTGACAAATGTCACATGTGTGTTTTTTTCTTGATGAATGAAACATTATGGAATTGGAAACAAAATTTATTCATTCGATTAAAGTTCCAAATCAATATAAAAAGGCTGCAAAGTGTTTAAAGAAAACATTAAAGGAAGGTGCATCATTAAAAGGACAAATTTTTGAAGAGAAACACGCGGTAAATATGTATAAACAATCTGTGTTATTTATGTTTAATGAATGGATAATTGATAGTTGATTGAATTAAACTTTGTCACTATTCTTGGATAACTTTTGACTTCATCTCCTCCAATACGAGAATTTCATGACACAACAGTAATATGCAATTGTTTTTGTACCTACAAAAATGGTTCTAATCTCAGTCACACCTCACCTAATGTAAATTATATTTGTGTACCGAATTTGGGGGTTGTATTGGTAGCAGGGATGATAATTAGTTTGCAAGTTATTTGATAAAAGTAGACAAATAAAAGTATAATTAAATCATATTGAATGGTATGTTGTATTTGTAACTGGCGTAAGCAAAAAATAGCAACTAATCTACTGTTAATTCAAATGGACAAATGACATCGATCGAGTTCATTTCAAACATATGTACCTGATTGATTGTATAACATTCAATAATATAATATAACCCATGCATTTATCGGACATCAAAATGTTGATATCTATAGCAATTCAATGTGATATACAAGCGTTCTAACCACTACGCTACATTTCAAATATGTTAAACTTTTCTGACCAATTAATCACACATTTACGGAAGAAGGATTATTAGCAGAAGCAAATATTAAAGACTTATAATAGTATTAAATTTGATTAAAAAAAAAAAGAAAAGAAAAAACCGATAACCACCAAGTAGTTTGTTGGCCACCGCATTTTTTTCCAACATTTCCGATGTTCAATGTCAATGTTACGCACTTCGTTTTCTGTCTACGCATTACGTGACCGAACTTATTCTACGTTGAATGATTACATTAGTGATGGCTGCAACATTCAAATTGCCTCGAATATAGTTGTTCTTTGAATTCTGTGTCCTTCAATGTTACACCGGATGATCATCTGAACATTCTCAGCTTAGTTGTGTGTAATTTCTGTATATAATCTCTTTTTACAATCCAACATTCACAACCGTATAAGCCATTAACAGGTCGAACAACATAGTTTCATACACCTTCGTCACCTTTATTTTTGGTATTATTTTTCGATTACATAAAACGTCAGACATTGATTACTGATGTTGAATTTCATTATCGATTTTACTTGTTTGTAATAAGTGATCTCAAATATTTAAACTTTTCAGTAATGGGAAGAAGATAACCGATCGTGTTTTGTTGAGGAGTCGATCGATTACAATGAAATGGAAAATACTAATACATACTCTGTTTTAGTGTAACTGATAACGTATAGTCTGTTCGCCTCCAATGCCGAATTCCTCATAATTATTTTGATTTCCAGTCTAACGATCATTTCCTACATGTAATTTAAACAACTTTGTTTTTTTTTTTCAATGTTGTTTCGCTGTTTGTTTGAGATGAGTTAATGCAACTTTTGTGCATTATAAGGTGTTCCCATTTTTGTTTCCAGTAGAGTAAAATTACTGAAATTAATGAAAGATGGTGTAAGACTGATGCCACACTTTTCCATAATTCTGTGAATGCATCAGAGCCTATTTGTATAGCATATACAGAGATGATATTCATGATTTGTTGATTGTGTAATAATATTCTTAAAAACATTATACGATCGTTTATTCTATCTACTGACACAACACTTCGTTTTAAGGACATTTACCGTTATAATAAAGTTAGGAAAACTAAATATTTAACCGTTAGTTTCCTATATACAAGCTACTTCGATATTTCTTCTTATCGCCTCTGCTAGCTCTGTACGGCCTCCAGTTAAAAACCGATATTCCAAGTATCTGTTCTCAAAATTTCACATCCTGAATTGCCTTCAAATTTGATACTCCCACCCGATTGGAGGAGTATAGTTTACCTCCGGAATTTTTTACCCAAAGAAAACTAATTTCATATTTCTATAACATAATAAATAAAATAATAAATAATTTGCTTTCTCTATCCTTTCTTCTATTTACCAGTAACTCAACTCACTAGAGCTTGAGATGCCAAATGTTGTTCAATTTGAGCAATCTTGATCATTATCATTTTCACATAATCCTGACTATTCCTGTGGATAACTCGTAGGCGAACATATTTCTAAATGTGGCCCACGTGTTACTTAACCAATTTTATATTCAGCTATCGTCGAATTGGGAACAGTAATAGCCTAGGCTATATTGCTTTGGTAATGATGGATGATTGCGGTGATTTTCATTGACTCTAGTTTTAAGCTAGAATATGCTAGTCACATATTCTGCTACATACCCGTCAATCACGGTCTAGATGCCTTTTCACAACCGTTTGGATTGACATTTTTTTTGGAAGACATTTTTTAAAATTTCAACAAAATTCACATTACTTTTTAATTCTTTTTTTTTTTTTGGTTCATCTTTTTAAAATTCTTTCCCTTTTTAGAAAACAAACAAATTATATGCGTTAATGGTAAAAATAACAAAATATAAAAATGATTTAGATCAAGTAATTGAAAGAAGTGAAATTTTAAAAAATGAACCAAGACTTGACAAATATTTGTGTCTTGTTCTTGTCACCGAACTATTATTTGGTGCAAAACAATTAAATGGTGACTCAAAACCGGTTGCTTGTGTTCGATCTTATGGCGATAAATTAGAACAAATATTAACGGCATTGAAGAATGAAAATGAATCATCTGGCATTGATCTAAAACATGAAGGTTTGTTATGTTTATTCATGTCTATTTTTTTCCATTTTTTTTTTTTTAGATTTAAATTAATACAAATATAAAATTTAAATAATAAAAAAGTAAGATAAATAATAATGACCAAAGGAAAGAAAACAACAAAAAGTAATTTAGAAATTAAAGTAGCTGAAGATGAGCATAATAAATTGATAAATACACCATCGGAAGATATGAATTTATCACAAATACAGAATAATTATTCGATACCAGTTCATTCAAGACAAGCTGCTTTTTCCTTACTTTATTTACTATTATTTAGTATTATGATGTTTACATTACCATTTGCTGCTTTTTACGGTGTCCACCATATGTTACTTGAAAAATTTCATATTGACGGATTTCCAAATACATGCTATTCCGTGCTATCTGCTGTGATAACAGTTAATGTAATTATTGTATTATATGCATTGAAAGCATACCATGAAACAGAATATGACAATGAGGGTAATGAAATTGATCAAAAGGCTATGTCGCCCCTAATTCAACAATCACGTGTTGAAGATACAAAATCTTTATCAAAGAAAAATGTTACGAAGAAGTTTAATTAATTTTCATTTATTTTTGTATTATCAACTGAATTATTGTTGTTTTGAAAAGATTTTTGTTTGCATCAAATTTTAAATAAAATTTAATTTAATTTTAGGATAAATAGAAAATAATGTATTTAAATAATTTATTTAATTATTTACACTATGACACTCTTACATATCTTGTGTATTTAATAAAAAAAAAAGTGTGAACACAAATCTCAATCACAGAATTTTATACTTGAGAAAAATTTAGTAGATCAGGTTGATCTTTAACATTTGAATCATTTTTGTAGTATGTTAGGATCAATGTCATAACTAAAGTCAATGCATGCTTAAGTGACAAGGAAACTTTAAAGGTGTCAAATGACAGCGTGTTATAAATTCGAGTGGTCATCAATAGATGTATCAACAGCATACTCTTTTCTTCTACTTTATGATTACATAGACAACATTAACCGAGAATTTGTAAATATTGTCAGATCTTGAGGCGATAAACAACATTGAACCGTGAATAATTAAAGTAATAGAAGGTCGTTCAAGAATAACGTGACAAAAAATCGTTATTAAGAATTTTAATACTATTAGTAAAAAGGATGGAGCGAATTAAAGATACTAGCGGTAGATCGTGAACTATTGTATTGTTGTAGATAAATCGAGATGGTGATGAAGATGCACTTATGTTTCATCCTAAGATGATTACTACATTCGGTATCATCGTTATATGCTGCATAAATTCCCAGCTACATTAATAATTATTGGTTATCTCCAAATAAATCTCTAGTGTTTTTGTATTTTCAAATTATTGATATAATCATACCACTTTTCAATTACATAATACTTTAATTTAGTCTGACAATTTAGTTTGTGTTCAATATTTTGTAGATTATATTAAACCACGTTATGTTCGTATTAATACCAATTTAATATCAAGATCTGAAGCTGTTGAAGAATTTCTTAAAGATGGATGGCAAGAAATACCATCAGAAGATATTAAAACATATGATGATTTTTTGGTGGCTGTTAAAAATCTTGGCGATTATGATTTTATATCAGATTTACATATAAAAAATCTATTTGTATTTCCTGTTACTAGTAAACGTTTCTGGGCTGGTCATAAATTAGTGGCCGAATCAAAAGTACTATTACAAGATAAGGTATTAATTATTTTATTATATCGTTTTTAATTTTTAGTTATTAAAATGACACTAAAATAATTTAATTAGTTAATTTTTTATTTATTTTTTTTTTATAAAGGCTAGTTGTTTACCGGTATTATTCTTAAATCCACCAAAGAATTCTATAATTTTTGATATGTGTGCTGCACCAGGTATGAAAACAACACATTTAGCATCAGTTATGAAAAATAAAGGAATAATTTATGCTGCTGAACAGCATAGTCGAAGATATCAAACACTTTTAAATTTTATTTCGGCTACAAAATGTACAATTGTTAAACCAATACTTCAAGATTCATTAACAATCTGTAAGTAAATAAAATGTATAATTGAATATAATTAAGCAAAAATTATTATAGTGAATCATTAAAATTTTATTTTAAACAGTTGATTATGATGTACCAAATGTTGAATACATTCTGGTTGATCCATCATGCTCTGGTTCCGGTATGATTAATCGTTTATTTATAACAGATAACGATAATAGCGAAAATCGTTTACAATCATTAGCTGGTATGCAAATTAAAATGTTGACACATGCTTTGAAAAATTTTCCCTATGCTAAAAAGGTTATTTATTCAACTTGTTCAATATATCCAGAAGAAAACGAAGAGGTATATAATATTCTTAGAGGTGTACGAGAATATTGGTGAATGTTAAAAAAAACTATAAATTTTCATAATATTTTCAGGTAGTACAACGTTGTTTGGAAATTTGTCCCAATTGGAATCTAAACAAACCATTAGAATTTGCCGAATTATGGAAGAATTTTGGAAGTCCGAAATATAAGCATATTGGTAAAAAATGTGTTTATGCTAAACCGGACATTGATTTTACAGACGGTTTTTTTGTTGCTATTTTTGAAAGACAATTAGATTTTGAAGATTATAATAATTTACAACAAAATAATGTTTACACTAATCAAGAAGAATGTAATATTGTTGATTCCATTGATGCAATCGTAAATATAGAAAATATTAAAATTGAATCTGTTAATGATAACCATGACAATAGCATTTATGAAGATTCACATTTAATTGAAAATAAATGTGATGATGAAATAGCAGAACTAATGGAAAATAAAAAGAAAAAAAAGAAAAAATCAAAAGAAAAGAATGAATTAAGTGTTAATAGACTTGGCGAAAATAATCATTGTGATTATGTTGAAACACCTATTTTGATAGTAAACACAAATATTATAGAAAATACAAACGAGAATAAAAAGAAGAAAAAATCTAAAAAGAAAACAGATGAAGTAGATGCAAATGAAGAAGGTTTAGTTGTTGTTCCTGATTTTAATATGACTTCTGATACAGGAAACAATTGTCACAAAAAGAAGAAAAAGAAATCAAAACGAATGGAAATGGAGAGTATCATTGATGAAATTACTACTTCTCAAAATCAATGTAATATCTCTGAAATGGAACCAACAGAATCCCATAAAAAAAAGAAAAAGAAATCTAAACATAATGATGATGAAATGGAGCAGATTTTGAAAAGAAAATTTGAAACGGATGACAATTCAACACAGGATGTAGAGAAGAAAACACGACTTAGATGATTTTGATTTACATATTGTTACTATACTTTCATATTATTTTCTGATCTTTTATATTGATTACGTTTTAAATAAAGATATTTTTGTAATCGATTAATTGGTTAAGTTGATTACTTTACAAGTGGATTAAATTACATTTTCGTTTAAAGGTCAAACGCATTACGACTGCGATGTATCGTGAACAATTTTTTTCTATATTGACACGTGTAATGTATATTAAAGAACTTGAAGAATTCTTTAATATATTCCCTAAAAGTGCATTGAATATTACGAGATTTCTCCGTCCCCAATCAGAAATTAAATTTAAATCGCTATTAAGAGAATTGTCCTTTTGCCGAAATAGTAAGAATGATGCAGAGTGCTGTCATCAGCGTAGCTGTGGATTAGGAACGCAGTTACTGATAAGACGTCATTAATGAAAATTAAAAAAAGCGTAGGAGACAACACGGATCCCTAAAATTGAAATCCACATCCCCAAATCAGGATGAATACCATAGAAACCAGTTTCGATAATAGTGCCCCATGCCAAACTCCAGCCGTGGATATATCAAGTGCAATCACCCGAGTCTCACAAAAACATTTATGTTATCGAATCAGTAACAGGATAATTGCATAATGTTAATTTACCTAGTGAATAGTAATCCCGTACAACTAACGCGTAGTATATTACAGAATTAATTTATTATATTTACAAATAAATATTCTATTATAATCGATGCAATAATAAATATATTTGGTCAATAAAATGTGAAAACGTTTATGGATGTCTATTATGTCATATCTTACCGTACTTTTTGTAATGCCACAATTCGCCCAGTTTATTGACTTTATCATTTCTTTTTGTAACGCAAATACCACAGAATCCAAATCAAAGATACTTGATTTCCGTCTGCCAGTCGATCTAGCCGATCGTTCTAGTACTAATTTAAAGGTAAATACAAATGATCGTCCAGTGCCTTCCTCTATATAAATTATAAATATAAAGTTTAGGATTATTAAGTGTGCTAACTCTAATTCGTATGCGTAGATCTGCCAGCTATCGTTATTAGGAGACATTTACGGTGGTTATTATAGTTAGAACTTTATGCCACCAAACTACATCCCCTACATTCATTTCATCATTGCATTCATTAAAACCTATGTTTTCCCCAATCATAACCTTTATATGCCTACATCATTCTGATGGCTGTTTTTCTAGTGAAATGAACAATCGGTATTTGTTTTTCGATTGACATTTAATCTTCCCGATGTACACCACATTAACGCTATATTAAGCTGTTGCTATCAAATCTGATATGCAATTTTGAAATTGCGCCTAAATGAAAATTACCAGATCGTTGGTGTTCTCTGCATATAAAAACCCTCTATGTTCATTATAAAAAGAGATAATAAATTACCATAGTATAGAGTGTATACTGACGTGGCGATAAAACGTTCATGTTCCTGATGCATTTAGTAAATAGTGGATCAGCTCTATGTTTTATTCAATTCCATTTAATTGATGTATTATTAAATATACTCTATATGTGTGAAAATGCTCCATTTATGTGCAAAGCGTTCTTTAATTCTAGAAACTGAAAGTCGTTAAGTAGATTTTCTCCCTTGAGAAGCCAATTGATATAACTAGCAATATGCCCAGAAATCATTGTATCAGTTCTTAGGTTTGCTTGAATGATTATTTTCAGTGGTTTTAGTAACGTAAGTGATATTAGACTGATTGGTGTGATAATTTTGCTATGCATAGTGTTTTTAAACATCGCATATAAAATATCATCTATACTAGAAAATTTCAAAGACTTTTATAGCATTTAACATTTTGTTTATCTATCATGCTATTCTATTTGGAAGCATATCCAGTGAATTTAAGGATTCAATACTATTGTTCTTAGTGTACTCACCACTTTGCTTCTTAAGGGTTTCTAGTGTAGATGTATTGTCGTTTACTGTTATCTCGGTCAGTGTTTTCGCTTTGCTTTGTACCCTAACACTGTAAGTCACGATATAGGCGACGGATAATGTTAGACGGTATTCCATAATTTTCTAATATAGTCCACATAATATTGAACGATCATCATTCATATCGAATACATGTTTATGGTTGACAAACAACATAAATAGTGCTGTTTGACATCGAATCGATTGTTCGACAATAATTCTTAATGTATTGATATGGGTTGTGCAATTCCCTTCGAACATCTAGTTCTAAAATTGAACCGATAGTAACATGTACAATAATAGCAATAACTTTGTTTATTGTTTTCAGCAAGGTGATACCATATTTTTTCGGCAATCACTCTTTTCATTAGGTACGAATATTGTCATACAACCAACATCATCATCATAATCTTAACTTGTATACTACATGGGTGCATAGGACGGCACAACGTTGATAATTTTTGCTGTTTCTAATAATATACAAGTAAAATCAAATATGAACTTAAATAACAATAATTTAAATTTGCCAACTGAAAAATATAAGATCAATTACAATTATCCGGTTAAACCAGAACTCCAAGTAAGTTTGTTGAATTTGGTGCTTATTGCGTAAATACATTAATATGTTTAGCAGCTCGAGATTGTCTTTTAAAATGTGCCACGTATTCTATCCAATAATCAAATATTATTGATCACTGAAAACATCCGCATCCTATAACTACGATCATCTAACAGATAATTTCACTATTTATTCTAAATAATGATGCACTTGGTCAGACCATCATCATGTGTACCGTTTTATGTTACTATCTTTTATTGATATCACAGTAAGATCCTGTGTATTGTATTCCGTAATAGGAATGAATTTATTTTTTGGTTTTCATAGTATATATACGTTCTGAGATTTTCCATCATAGGATTGTAGAATGATAATTCCACAAGATTCAACAATTTTGCATATACTGTCCTTATTCAACCGTTGGTTCCTGGATTAAAGTAACATTGCAAAAAAAAGAAGATCTTCGATATATTCGGGAAGGAAATCATCTTTGTTACAGTGGATACAAAATTATATTGGAACTGTTCAAATAGAGGGATCTGCATCTAGGTAAGATTTATAAAAAAATCAGCATAAAATTTTGCTGTTAGGATTAAATTGTTTATTTTCTAAATGTACATTTATAATATTATTAATTTATGTAGAAATTAAAAGAAAACCTTTTTGAGAAACTTATTTATATATTTGTCCTATATGCAAATTAATTATAAAAGAAAATTAAAGAAAAATTATTTTTTTTAGAGCAGTAAATATGTGTTTTTGTAATCTTAAGAATTGATCAAGTCACGTAAAATATAATTTCGTGTTTCAGATAAATAATTTGAATAAAATATAATAATTATTCTAATGTATTGAGAACGAATCTCAATTTTTTACTATAATGCAATTCATCATTTCGCTTCGGAGGTTCAGTAAAATCATTTTGATTGTACTAATCCGAGTAGTGGTGGAAACAGTGTGTGTAAATAATGGGAATTAAATATGTAAAAATGTGTCTTTATCTTTAACAGAAGTGAACATAGCTTTTACAAAAATGTCCTGAAAAATACTTCATAATAAATAACTGCATCATAATAACCTTTAAATGGCACGTTGGGCGGCATGGTTGTTTCAAATATGCATGCACCATCAAATGTAAACTAAAATAACTAGAAATGCTAGAAATCTCCAGTTACTTAGTTTGTTAAATCACCTTTTTTATAGCCATTATACTGACATATCTTGATCGAGTTACTGATGACACCGCTTAGAGGTATCGTTGGATTGAGTAACCTCGATGATTGTCGACCACTCTATTCACCACCAGAGTAAACCATATAGAAGCATTAAAACATAAATATGTATGTAGAAAGTCATTTATCCAGCATATCTCTATCTCCAACCGTTCAGACATTGCAATTTTTGTTTCTGATGAAAAAATGTTGTTACATTTACATTAGCTTTATGGACATCCTAATCTTCTGAAGATCTATTTTCTTTATATTGCAAATATCTCGAAAACGCTTATAGATAGAGTTTTCGTGTCTGAGAGTGTAGCAAAATATCTGGCGCATATGTATAAAATGTAGTAATAATTACTACATATTTTAGCGTTTACAGTATGTCTCCATCTCCAATCGTTTACGAGAAATTGCAATTTATGTTTTTGGTGAAAAACGTTGATATATTTCATAGTTTTGTGGGTTTGTATTAAGACATCATAATCTTTAGAGATAATCTATTTTATTTTAATTGCAAATATCTCGGAAACGCGATGCTATGCTGAAATGTTAGCAATAGCAAGTGTTTTTTAGTTTTTCGCAACTAATTGTTGTTGCAGAATATCTAGCATATGTGTGTAAATTGTAAAAGGCATTATTTCGTATTTTAGCGTTTACAGCATGTCTCCATCTCCAACCGTTTTCGAGAAATTGCAATTTATGTTTTTGATGAAAACCGTTGATACATAGTTTTGTGGGTTTGTATTAGGACATCACAATCTTCAGAAGATTTTAATTGCAAATATCTCGGAAATCGTTTACGAGACATTGTAATTTATGTTTTTAATGAAAAATGTTGGTACATTTCATAGGTTTATGCATTTGTATCAGAACATCATAATCTTTAGAAGATCGATTTTATTTAAATTACAAATATCTCGGAAGCGGTTATAGATAGAGTTTTCGTGTCTGAGAATGAAATATGTAGAAAGTTGTTGCTCATCTTTACCAATTGAAAACAACGCTGATATGCTTGTAATTACACGAGTTTTTTCGGTTTTTTAGACTAATTGTAGACTATCTAGCATAAATGTATAAAATGTAGTAGGCATTACTACATGTATAATGATACTGGGGAAAAGGATTACTAAACACAGATTTCAGATCCGCTTTCAAATACGTGCTATAATTATTAGTCTTATGATCGGATGTTTGATATCGATCTAAAATTGTTGTATATTCTTTGGTAAGACACTAATCCGTTGAATTTATTGATTGCCCTCTTTATACAAAAAATTTTTTTTTAATTTTTCATTACTATATACAAGTATTTATTATTATAGAATTTCACCTCAGGGTGTATTTAATAAGCTTTCATTTGGGTTGAATAATACACATATGAGTGGGTGTATTAATTTATTTTATTATAATCTTATAACGTAAATCATTATAAAAAAGTATACATTTTTGGATAAATTTTTAAAAATATGCGAGTATTATTGTTATTAGGGTTGTATTTTGAGGATGGAGAAAATACTTTATTTTATAAATATTATACAATAACATAAATGTTTATTGCTAATTAACAGGCAAATATTTGGTTTAAATATACAACTTTAATAGAACTTTGTTAGAAAAAAACACAAAATAGAAATAAATACAAAGGGAAATGAACTTCGTGGAAAAAAATACATGAGATCAGTCGACCAATGTACGGGTTAGTTGGTAATTTTTTTTAAAACAAGCCATTAAACTTTTGGGGACAATATATTTACACATGAATATATTCCTGATTTTAACTGTGCCCCCATAGGAAATTTCGACAGAACGCGAGTGTAACGAATGGGTTAGTATAATATTTAGTGGAAATACCCGAAGAGCGGGAATTACGCTGGCGATCTAAGCACAGCAATCACCATAAAGTTAACGCACCCACATAACGGCTATGCTGACAATTTGAGTATCAAATATATAAGCCGAAAAGCTTATCATATAAATTTTTTTTTTTTTAAAACTAGCCATAAAATTTTTGGGGACAATATATTTCCACATGAATATATTCCTGATTTTAACTGTGCGATCATAGGAAATTTCGACAGAACGCGAGTGTAACGTATGGGTTAGTATAATATTTAGTGGAAATACCCGAAGAGTGGGAATTACATTGGCGATCTAAGCACAGCAATCACCATAAAGTTAACGCACCCACATAACGCCTATGCTGACAATTTGAGTATCAAATATATAAGCCGAAAAGTCCGCATTTGAATTTTGTAGAGGAAGTGGATGATGGGAATCATGTAGTAGCAATTTTTGCCACATTACGTCCGTGATTATATCGGAGATCGATTGTTAACATGCTTTCCAAGAGAAACAAAACAGAAGGAATTTGAGAGCGATTTACCAGCAAATTGAATTACATCACAAATACTGTATGAATTAAGTTTAGACAGTAAAGAAAACCTTAGACAACATTTAAATTATATGGTAATCGGTCATCCTCCAGACCAGAGAATTAAATTTTATTTATTTTGCATGGCACTATCATAATTGAGTTTAAAAACTAAATAAATACATACATGATAATGTAACTTTATCCTGTCTATTTACTGTGACAATGTGGGTTAGGATCAACGATTATGATGAGTTCAATTCCAGATCAAGTATTTAATATACATCCATGTTATTACCGTTGGAAACAGAGTTTTAAATTACCGTCATCAAATTAAACTCAGCTAAAATAGTAAGTGGTAGAGCACGACTGAGCACCGCAATTTATAGGAACTAACATCAATTCCACCACCGTAGGTAATTGTGTTAAGAAATTAGTGATGAAACATGAAATTTAATAACAGGAAGAACTAATATAAAATGCAAAATCAATGACACCAGAATTTATGTAAAGAATACAGTCAAGATTAGGAAATGCACATGACGGAAGAAACTTGAACACTTCGAATATATTACCGATCGGTCACAATTATAGCTGCTGCAAATTCAAATATTATGTTCTGATGACTAAACTAAATGCAAAATGCGAATGAAGTGAATGTTCAATTCAATTCAGTAATAGTTTCTTGATCTAAAATGAAA